>BQKN01061163.1:143330-169629 GCA_022839385.1 Asparagus kiusianus | reverse complement strand
GAGAGAGAGAGAGAGAGAGAGAGAGAGAGAGAGAGAGAGAGAGAGAGAGAGAGAGAGAGAGACTGAGCACGAGAGAGAGAGGTGAGGCAGGGTTTTAATAAAAAAATAATAATAAAATTAAGATATGATTGATGATGAGTTGCTTAGTCTAAGTTTACGGTGCGCGTGGACAGCCGTTTTCTTAGAAAAATAAGGAGAGAGAAAACATGATGAGGGGGATGGTTGTTAGGGGTTTAACGAGGAGCAATAGCTTTGGATTATTTTCAAATGGGTTCAGGTATTTAAACAAAAATAATTAAATAAATAGTTACGGGTATTAAAAAATTAAACCAATTACGGAATAATTATCTACAAATAAAAACGTACATGTTGTGCTAATACAACAGTTGATACAAAATAGTCGAAATATACACATATTGTATAATTAAACGAGAATAAATAATAATAAAAATATATTTACTTACCTGCATGGGCCACCACTAAAACCTGTCACGCCCCACTTCCTAAAATACCAGGGAATCGGAACGCGAGCAAGCTCGCGACGTATTAGACTGAGGAGAAATAAGTACTAGACCCCTTCTGTTTAATCTAATACGCTAAGCGTCAAGCGAATATAAAGCGAAGGCACATGTCCCCGATCATAGTGGCGAGAATATAATAAATAACTCAGAACCAAAAGATACATATCACAACTGAAATATCATCCCAGACATAATATTCGGGCTAATCATGCCTTTATACAAAACGATCTGAATACTAGGGAATATAAAAATAGTACATCGACCAACAGAAGTAAAAGTACTAGAAGGTAGATTAGGATCATCAGCTAACTATAAAGAGGTAACTAAGCTTCGACTTGTTCTTCTACTCCGTCTGCAAAGCCTACCTGCGGAGGATCCTCTGGCTCATGTACTACTTTGAAATGTAGTTGTCCGTCCTCTAAATCTGACGTACAACCCGAGAGAACAGGAGTACGTTAGCGTGTATGGCACACGGCAAGATCCCAAAAGAAAGAATAGAAACGGTCGTGCGACCAATGCAATAATAGTAATAACAATGGAAACATGCAACTGAAATACTAGTAATCTAAATATAATTTACTACTAGAATAGAATAATCATACTAAATCCAAGGAAATCAACCAAGTAACAAGTCGATCATGCAGCTAGCGATCAGAATAATCATCCAAGTACAGGGTTATACACTAGATGGAATTAATACTTAAAAATCTACAACAAGAGACGTAGTACGTCGAGCAAAATAATCCAAACAAGGAAACCTTCATGTATATACCATAGTCTCAAATTGTAGATAATTAAATATTAATCCTAATCTATGTATGAAAAGAAACATAACCGGTCCGTATCTGACAAGAATTCATACATAGCCAAGAAACAAGGTCATGTAACTAGCCATTCTATAACAGGTCACTGGTCACATCTCACATAGAGTCAACGCTCCTGTCATCAGATAACTGACTGTTCACAAATCCTCTACGTGCATCCAATCCCTCTACACATGCGGCCTAAAGGACTGCACGCAATCCGTTTCTGCCTGGTCCGAACTTCAAACAGAACTCGGGTGACGAAATAAATTTCCTACTGACCAAAGTGATGTACACACTTTAATTTAGCCCTACAAACCAACCCCATTGGGGACACCAACCACTAGCACGAGCATGAAAGATACATCAACAGCCTTATCCGATCACATGAACCATGACTTTCCCATCCCAACTCTCTTGTTTTTCTAAGTTTCATACACACGGGTTTCTAAGTCTTAAACAGGACACACCAGACTACATAAGTTAAGAATTTCTAACGGTTCTCAAACATAACAAAGAGTAATAAATGCAACTAATCATATTCAATAATATCATAGCATATCACATAATTAAAATTAAGAAACATAAATCATGAATAATTCATAATAATCCCTTTTCTAAAATAAATCTTTTAAAAATATCTATAAATGTTCTAAAATAATTCCTTTTATAAAACTTCCTTAAATTCAAACCTGAAAGGAGGGGATTTCTAAATAGTCGAAAGTTGAATGGGTCGTTGGTGATGATGGAGGACTTCGGATGAAGGGCTGACTAGTGATGCCGAGTGATCCACAGTTGAAGAAGAACTTACTTGATGAGGCGCGTCGTACTAGGTACACATTGCATCGAGGCACAACAAAAATGAACAAGGACTTGAAGAGACACTTTTGGTGGAGTAGCATGCGTAGGGAGATTGTAGAGTATGTAGCTAGGTGCTTTACCTGCCAACAAGTAAGCTAGGTGCTTTACCTGCCAACAAGTAAGAGCAGAACATCAGAGACTGGTAGGGACCCTACAGCCTTTACCCATTCCTGAGTGGAAGTGGATAGATATTTCTATGGACTTTATTATAGGATTGTCGAGATCGAAGAAGGGGAACGATTCGGTTTGGGTAATAATTGATTGATTGACAAAGTCGGCATATTTCATTCCAATGAAGACGACTTACATGACAGAGACTTATGCTAGAATATTCATTCAGGAGATTGTGAGGCTACATGGAGTTCCGAAGATGATTGTATCAGACTGAGGCTCGGTTTTCACTTTATATTTTTTTAGGAGCTTCCAGAATTCTTTCGATAGCTAGTTGTCGTACATTAGTGTTTTTCACCTGCAGACAGATGGAAAAACGGAGAGAGTCAACCAAGTGTTGGAGGATATGTTGCAGGCGTACGTTATAGATTTTCAAGGTAGCTGGGAGAACCACATCCCATTTGATCGAATTCGCTTATAACAACAGTTATCAAGCAACTCTTGGCATGGCACCATATGAGGCGTTATATGGGAGGCCTTGTAGATCACCTATCTGTTGGGCAGAGCCAGAGGACAGTCTGCTGCTTGGACCGGAGCTAGTGAGACAGACTACAGAGAAGATAGCAATAACTCGGGAGTGCATTCTTGCAGCACAGAGTTATCAGAAGAGTTATGTAGATCAGAGACAATGGCCATTAGAGTTCTAGGTTGGGGACTATGTTTTGCTAAAAGTGTCGCTAATAAAGGGAGTCCAGTAGTTTGGTAGATGGGGAAAACTTGCCCCGAAATATATTGGTCTGTTCAGGATAGTGGAGCGCATTGGAGCCATTTTATGTTGGCTAGATCTTTCAGCATCAATGTCGAGTATACACGATGTTTTCATGTTTTGATGATTAAGAAGCATCTACACGATGAGGAGCAGTAGTAAGTGTTAGACGAGCCAGAGGTAGAGATTCTTGATGATTTGACTACTATTGAAATTCATGTGTATATTCTTTATAGAGAGGAAAAAAAGCTTAGAAACAAAGTGACTCCTCTAGTCAAAGTTCAAGGGAACCGGAAGGGAGCTGAGGATGATTCTTAGGAGTGCGAGGAGGATATACGTCATGATTTCCCGCACCTGTTTGAGCAGGTAAAATGATATTTATTTTGGTTTATTATTTGTTTATGAATTGATTATATGGTCATGTTTATATTTAATACTAGAATGAGGGTATTAACACTTAGCTCATAATCATTCAGAACACATGGTATATATATGGAGGGTTCCTTATTTAGATTTTTCGCCCGACGTACTAATTCCGATTAATTAGGAGTTAAGTGAGAATATTCACATTCGATAGGAGTTAAGTGAGAATATTCGCATTCGAGAGGGTTAAGTGTAGATATTGCTATGATTTATATCTAGGGATTAATAGTACAAGATGTGTATGACAGAGTTTCCTCATCTAGATTATCCTCTATTGGTGCTTTTCTCATATTATTAATCCAGAAGGTGTGATTGCAGAATTTCGGGGATAAAATTCTATTAAGGGGGGAAGAATGTAGAACCCCGTGAATTTGAATATCATATGAAAAATAGTAATAAGTATATTACATAGTGATAAATAATATATTTTAATGTTTGAATATGTTAAGGATTGATTTGAGATCAATCAAATGTATATGTGAGTGTAAATAGAGAACATGCACAAAACCAGTTTCTGGGTTGTTAGTAGTCGACTACTACTCTAAGTAGTCGACTAGCTAGCTTAGTAGTCAACTACTAAGATTAGTAGTCAACTATCGGGACTGAATCCAGATTTTCTTTTTAGATTTTAGGTTGGATTTGAATTATATACGAACCCATGTTGTTATGCATCTATAAATACATGTTTAAACCCTAATTTCAGAGATAAAAATTTGTAAGAACCACAGCCACCTTCCTTCTCAAACCCTAAACCCTAGTTTGTGACTTTTTGAGGGAATTTTTGAGGTGTTCGTCAAGAGGAAGGTGGAGTTTTAGCGTTGGGTTTGAAGAGAGATCTTGCACACACGTGGTAGAGGGCTCCAGCAACATCTAAGGAAAGATCATCTTCATCCTCTCCTGTATCTTTAATTTAATAGATGATTTAAAGAGATTAAATCAATGTTTCATGTCTTTTCTTATTTGCATATGATTAAAAGATAGATTTTGATGATAAATCTGAGATCCATGCTAGATTTAACATTTTTCCTTGCTGTTTATGTTAGATATATGATTATGATCATTAGGATAAATAAATTTTTTTTGTTTAAATATGCTAATTAAAGTTTAACTTAGGTGCAAAAACCCTAACTTGAGTATTAATTGAGTTATCTTGTAAAGTAGTCATGTTTGAACCCTAGATTGCTAAATCACAGTGACATGAACATGCTTAAAATGGTTTATCTCTGTTTAATTATAACCATGTCCAAGTTAATTCATGTTTTAGATTCACATCTTATGTGAGATTATTAATGATTAAAATGTTAACCCTAAATTTGCGTTAATTTAAGAGTTGAATCATGTGACTTAATCTTTGAAAGTCGATTTCAAAGAACTAAAACCTTTTTCCTAAGTTGCATATGATTTAAGCAAGTTTTATTTGAGAATAAGTCACTAACCCATCAAAAATCTGAGTTTTAGAGTAGTTGACTAATGGAGAGAGTAGTCGACTACTCCTTACCTAATGCATTGCACAAAGTCTGTTTCAATACAGAGTGGTCGACTAGTATTACTAGTAGTCGACTACTAACACTTGGTTAAAATTTTATAGGTTCGGGATGAACTTAGTGTAGTCGACTAATTAGGCTAGTAGTCGACTCCTAAGGCTGATATTTTTGAAATTTCTTTTGTATTTGTTTGAGATGTATTCGCGGGTTTCGAGCCGCACTCCTTTACATGTAAATTCACGAATACACAAGTATATTATCATTTTCACACACATGAGTATCCCAGAGGGGATTATGTCAAGTGTTGGGTTGTTTATGGTTCATACACTCGAATTGGATATCGTTGATGAGCACAACTCAGTACTATATGGAATAGTGCGTCGATATACTAATATGCACATACTACATGAAATGGATATCGTTGATTAGCTCAGTTCAGTACTACGTGGGATAGTACATCGATATTCCATTTGTACAGGCCATTGAGTTGGGTTTGGATGCTTTGTCTAGCAGTCCGTCCGCACGAGGGTGTGATGAGAATTATGAGCTGTCTTTTTGGATACCTATATGGTTGGTCGTCCTGCATTCATGTTACGCACTGAGATTGCGATGAGACTAATGAGTCGTGTACACTGTTTAGATACCTACTGGGTAGTCTGTTGCACATGATAATGCTAAGTTTCAAATCTTGTAAAGAGTTGCACTGAGATAGCTAATTGATAGCATGAGTCTTTGGTGAATGTTAGTTATGGCCTTATGGGTGTGATTCATCATTGAGATATAAGATCGGGATACTTTTCTCTTGAAAGTATTTATTCTATCTCCACAGTTATAGTGGAGGATACTATAAATACGATGTAATAATGTCTTTATTTCCTTTTGTATTTTCTTTATTCCTTAGTTCAGGATCAATGATTAGTGATTCACAATTTGAGACAAAGGTATATACATGAGGGTTTCCTTATTAGGATTATTTCGTTCAACGTACTACGTCTCGTGTTGTGAATTTCTAATTATTAATTTCATTTAGATTTGCTTATTCTTAGTTTGATATTAATTTTAAGATATCTACAATTTGAGACAATGGTATATACATGAGGGTTTCCTTGTTTGGATTATTTCGCTCGACATACTATATCTCGTGTTGCAGATGTCTAAATGTTAATTCTACTAGATACAGGGAAAATGAATCTAGGTAGACTATACTTAATAGATAGAGCCTCTAAGCTCATACATTGTTCTCATCCCAAACCAAAACAATCCAAACTACAAAGTTCAAACTTAAAAAGTTACAAGCCAAAATAAAAACACATAGTCCAAATGAAATATTTCTTCAAAGATCTGATGACCCTGGATCCAGAGAGGAAGGAGGGTGCTGCACCATTCTAAAAAGATCATCAAGCCTACTCTCAAGACTTGCAAAACCTATATCCTGGCTGCTTTCAAGCCTATCAATCCTCCTAAGAACCTCATCATGCCATCCCTGAGCTTCAGCATGAATCTATTCCTGCCTTCGCTCAAAATTAATCAAGCGCTTATATACTCCCTCTTCTAAACTATCAATACAATGAGCTGAATAATCAGGAATGCTAGAAGAAGGTGCAATAGAAGAATAGGGACGAGCCCTAGAACTAGATGGGTGAGATGAAGATGAACCACCAGAAAGAGCAGAGACTTGGGGATGAGATAGATGGGATTCTAAAAGCCCTATCCTGATAAGAGCTGTATGATCAAAGAAATCAAGGCTAGGGCCAACACGAGGTTCATCAGAGAGGTTGACTCTAAAGCGAGTGATGATTTTGGTGATAAAAGAGCCAAGAGGGATGAGCTTAGTGTGGGAGCCAAACATGATATCAAAAAAGACTTGGCCCCAATTGACTTTGATATTAACAAAGATAGAACAAATAGCAGCCACCTTATTAGGAGAGAAGTGATCATAGCTTCCAGTCTTAGGGATTAAGTTGTAAGCTATGATTCTGGCAATTAACTTGGCAGTGAGATTGATGAAACTGTTTGACATGGGATAGTCTTCCCCAGATGATACCGAATTACGAACTCGTAATTCTTAATGAACTCGACCCATCATCGCTGCCTCTAGTTGAGTTCCTTCTGGGAGAAGAGATACTTCAGACTCTGGTGATTCATAAACAGCTCAAATTGCACTTTATAAAGGTAAGGTCTCCATTTCTTCAGTGAGAATACTACTACTGCTAACTCCAAATAATGTGTGTGATAGTTTTGCTCATGAGTCCTCAACTGCCATAAAATGTAGGTCACTACTCTCTGGGTCTACATCAAAATGCCTCCTAGACCCGATAACGATGCATCCATGTAGATGACAAAGGTCTTATCACTACTCGGGATAATCAACACTAGCGTTGTAGTCAACTTAGTCTTTAGAGTCTCAAAGGCTTCCTAACACTCTAGCCTCCAAACAAACTATACACCCTTCTTTGTAAGGTGTGTCAGTGGTGTAACAATCTTCAAAAAGTCCTGGATGAACTTCATGTAATAGTCAGCCAGACCCAAGAAGCTACAAATCTTTATAACGGTCTTCGGCGGCTCCCAATCAAGTACTACCTCTACATTAGCTGTATATACAGTTATGCCCTCCTTGTTCATAACATGGCCTAAAAATCTAACCTCGGATAGCTAAAACTCAAACTTGCTAAACTTAGAATACAACTGGTGCTCTCGCAAAGTCCACAATAGCAATCAAAGATGCTCCTCATGCTCTACCTCTGATCTCGAATAGATAAGTATGTCATCGATGAATACGATCATGAAATGGTCTAAATATGGACGGAAAACCCGGTTCATCAAATCTATGAATATCGCGAGTGCATTAATCAGCCCAAATGACATGATAATCATATTTTTATTATAATTTTATACCCTCATTATCTATTTTTTAATGAATAAATATATCACTAATAATTGTTTTTATCTTTTAATTACAGGTTAATGAAGAATAAAAGCCCAAGATCACTTCTCTCAACAAAAAAACCCTAAAGATTTAATGAAGAATACAAGCAACAAGCCCAAAAGTCCAAGCCCAAAAGCCCAAGAAAAATAAATATACCATCAAGGAGCAAATGAAGAAGTTTTGTGAAAAAAGGAAACAAATCATGCAATATAGACATTTCAGTAATGTTTGGTATTTTGGCCATATCTCTCTCGTATCAACTCGGAATTGGTTAAATAAACATTTTCTGGAAAGCTGAGAACAATATCTATAACTTTTATATTTATGATATCTCTAAAATCGGAACATATCATGAAAAAAATATTCGTACAAAGAAGCACAATCTGAATTTCTACACTGGAGAAGTAATTATGGGAAGAATTTGAAGGTTAATGAAGAATAAAGACCAAGATCTCTTCTCTCAACAAAAGCCCATTGAATTAATGAAAAAAACAAGCAAAAGGCCCAAGAATCTAAGCCCAAAAGCTCAAAGGCTAAAAATAATTCCTTAGGGCTTAAGTCTTTATCCAATGGCTCTCATTCATTATTGTTTACTATAAATAGGGGTAGAGAGTGAGGGGTTAAGGGTGTGAAAAATTTTGTATCTCTTTTTGGAGAGGAGGGTTACTCTTAATTGAGAAGACCTTCTAAATTTATAACTTTTTGTTACAATTAATAAAAAAATTTTTTTCACCACTTTAAATTTTTCTTCTCTTTGTTGGATGATAAAGATGGAGATGAAGATTAATTTGGAGGTTTGTTTTTGTTATTTTCTCTTTTATTTCTTTTCTTATTGCTTAGTAGCTTAGATTTATTTACATGTTTGTAGTTAGATTTTATTTTCTTGTTTAAATAGCCAAGAGGCTAGAACCCTCTTGCCTTAGATTTATTTCATGCTTATAGATTAGATTTATTTCATGCTTATAGAGTAGATTTATTTTTTTGCATTTAATTCTTGTAATTTATTTTGTAGTTTAGATTTTGTAAATAATATTATAGTTAGATTTTAATTTCTTGCACTATTCACCTTGAGGCTAGAACCCTCTTGGGTTTAGTTTTTCTTTTTGTTCATTTTTATTTTCTTTGATGCGCCTTTAGGCTAGAACCCTCTAGGGAATCACTATTGTCTAAGAAGTGGATTCAATTCTAGATTACTCATATTTTAATTGAATCCGTCATCTTTACTTTCTTGAATTTTATTTTTATTCTTGATTTTCATTTTTGATTCTTGATTTTATTCATCTCTCCTTGTGAAAATCATTCATTCATTGTCACACCCACTCTCACTTACATTTTGCACCTATTTACACATCATTTTCATTCTCTCTATCTTTCCACAATCATATTCACTCATCAATCCTAATTGTCACGCACACAACATAAGAACCAATTTTAATTATCTCCTACAAAACACTTTCCTCATGGGATCGATAACTTTTTATACTATAACTTGATTAATTGTGCACTTATAATTTTTGGGTATATGTTTATGCTACATCATGACATGACAAGGAACTCGAAGAATTCATATCGAGTCAAAAAGGCGGTTTTGGGAATATCCATCTCCCGAACCCGCACTGATGATAGCCAGAACGAAGATCAATCTTCGAGAAATACTACGCTCCATGCGACTGATCAAATAAGTCATCAATCATTGGTAGTGGATACCTTTTCCAGATGGTGACCTTATTCAACTCATGATAATCTATACATAAGCACATACTACCGTCCTTTTTCTTCACAAAAAGGACCAGTGCTCCCCAACGAGAATGACTCCAGAAAATAAAACCTTAAGATAAAAGCTCATCTAACTGAGTCTGTAGCTCTCTCATCTCAACAAGTGTCATACAATAGGGTGCTCGGGATATCGGTGTTGTGCCTAGCTACAACTCGATGTAGAACTTAACATCTCTCACAGGAGGTAACTCAGGTATATCCTGAAAGATATCCTGATACTCTGAGATGACTCTAGCCTCACACAAATCAGCACTCTGATCCCACAATATCACCTCCTCAATGTACACCAGGAATGACTACAAACTGGTTGCCCTGTGAGGTTGCTACAATCAACTCTATCCCATCGGGTGCTCGCAAACTGACTATTTTAGCAAAATAATCGATACTGACGTGGTAGGATGATAACCAATCCATACCAATGATATCATTGAACTCGGATATATGCAAAATGATCAGATCGATGATAAACTCAGACTCATCTACACAGATGACACATCTCCTATAGATACTCTCTAATAGGGACACCTCGCCTAAAGGAGTAGAGACTGATAATAGTACATCTAGAGGATGTGCAACTAGCTGAAGCCTATCCATGAAGGTATGAGAAATAAAGGAATGCGAAGCTCCCAAATTGAACAAGATCTGAGCTGGAAAGGAGCTCGCGAGGAACGTACCTTCCACTATGGCTCCGCTCGCACCATCATCGCTTGGTACGACTGCATAAACCCTACCGGTGGCTAAAGACTATTATGCTAAAGACGGTGGAATATATGGGACTATCTGTCCCTGAGATATCTCCTGGATGGCGTGGACCTATCCTGCTAGTCCCTCAATCCTCGGAACGGTCGGCGACGCCTCAATCCTCTACTGCTGGCCATACCCACGGCCCTCTGGCTGCTGACCATGTCCACGACTCTGCTACTGCTGGTCATGTCCATGGCCCTACTGTTGGTCCTGGCCTCTGTCCGGCTGGCCTCCTGCTGGTGTACTGTGATAATATTTTGCCCTATGTCCGATCTTATTGTAGTTATAACAAGCACCCTGAATCTTGCGCTGCTGCGGCGCTCTTGAATCCTGCTGTGACCTCTTCTTATATGGTCTATGTTGCTGGTGTTGTGAATCCTTTTCCCGCTGCTAGGGTCCTTCGGGTCCTACAAAAGATCTCTTGCTCTTGCCTTTGTCACCATATTGTCTTGCTTTAGAGGTTTCTTCCTTATTCTTCTGAAAGATCGTAGTCTCTGTCTCCTGCGAAATAGCAGCATCAACTACCTCTCGCACTGAATGAAATCGTCTAGAGACCATATAGCGGCAAAGGCTTAGACAAAGCCCCATCAAAAACATTTGAGCTTGATGCTCTCCTGTCTGCCACATGTCGTGAATCAAAGCAAACTCATGAATTTGCCCTCGTAGTCAACTGCGGATATGTCCCCCTGCTCCAATCTGGATAGCCCTAACTCTTTCCCGGCCTTTGCCGCAGAAGAGATGTACTGTTCGTCGAAAAAGCAGATGAACTCCTCCTAAGTAAGCATCATTCGCTGCTCTGGGGTGAATTGAAGCATATACCGTCCGTCGGCGTCACCCTTAAGACTGAAAGCTGCCAACATCTGCTTCCGCACGGAGTCAACGTCAAGTAGATCAAGAATATTTCCCACATCTTCTTTCAACTTATGGGCTACAAGTGAGTCCGATGATCCCTAAAATTTCGGTGCCCTCATCTTCTGGTATCTCTCAACTAAACGGAGCTAAGTCCCCTGCTCCTTGGCTCTATCGGCAACTGGTGGTGTAACTTCTGGTGTAACCTCTGAGGATTCCTCTGTAATAGGTATAGCTGGTATAACTAGCTATGGAACCACAAGTGGTGGTGCAAGTGGTGGAATCTGGTCCGCCATTTTCTCCTTGAGTGCTGCTAGCTTGGCTGCAATAGGTGCCATGAGGTCAATCAAATACTGCGAAGCTTGCTGCGGCTCAGGTAGGGCCTGCTACGACTCATGTATAGCCTGCTGTGGCTCAGGCTTTGGCTCAGTCTGCCTAACTCTCTGAGTATGGGATCCTCTCCGTCCATGTCCACGTCTGGCCATCTATAAATTTTCAGGAAGAGAGTTTATCAGACACAGTAAATGAGACCTCAGGCAAAAGCATATATAGCACATAGCAATAAGAAATACGTATTATATGTCATTCACGCAAATACTTTATAATAAAAGTAAAATAGTCATAAAAAATTCCAAAATTTTAGTGTTATATGTATAACGTCCTCACTCATTCTAGGAAATCCTAGCATACTCTATACATGAATCCTAGAAAACTATATTCTAGCTCCACGACTCGACACAGGATGATCCTAAGGATGCTGGAACTAGAGCTCTGATACCAACTGTGATGTTCCTATTTTTACACATGGCTGCAGTCCAAGATGAACCCAAAGATGTCAAACCTACCATGACCCACATTGTGCAACAACATGGTTCACCATCACAGTAATATCTCTCTAGTGGAATCAATAACAAGGTAGGTACAAAACAGGTAAAAAAGAGAAATAAATGCAATGGACATGACTTAGAAAGAGATATCCAAATAAACATACTCATGTCCCAACTGACTAAAAATTAAGTACAACTGATGTCTGAAATAAATGTAAAGTAACTTAATACATAGAGTCAAATAAAAATAGTACTAAGGCATACAACCTTTACAAAATAAAATACAATTCTAATGATCAACTTAAACCAAAATTAAATGATTGTGGAGTATCAACTACTAAAAAAAGCAATTGTGACTATGTTGTAAGTCCGTCAACCTGTGGCTCTTCGATACTCTGATCCACTACCTAAAAAAAAGGAAAATAAAAACAAGAAAACAATAATAGTGTCATAGTGCTTTAGCAAGATCATCTCCATCCGCCCCCAGGGGAAGGGCTACTAAATGTGATGGAGGCTCTATCTATTATGCATAGTCTAACTATATCATTTACCTATATCTAAATGAGATTAATATTTAGAAACTCACAACACGAGATGTAGTACGTGGAGCGAAATAATCCAAACAAGAAAACCCTCATATATATTCTATATGTCTCAAATTGTGAATCGCTAAATATCAATTCTAAACTAAGAATAAAAGATAAAGGAAAACAGCAATGGTAAATACTAAAATAAACAATGTCCAAATGTTGACCAAATATCTCGCGCTACCCTTGGGTAGATAATGTGGATACAAGAACTAAATCTCTTGTAACTCTCAAATGCGAAGTAATCTGGTCACAAAATAACTCAGGGATTAATCATATTCATAAATAGCTTCCGCCAAAGACTCAGGCTATCAGATATATAACAATAAAATATCTCGTAAGGCTTTATAACTCATCGCATTATCATACGGGACGGACTATAAAATCAGGCATCCTAAATATGTACACGGCTCATTAGTCTAATCGCATCACCGTGCAGGACAGACTATCAAATCAGGTATACTAGAAGTGCGACTCTCTAGACTCATCACATCACCGTGTGAGATGGACTACCAAGTCAGATATCCTAAAATCATGACTCAATGGCCAGTACTAACAACATATTGATGCACTATCCCAAGTAGTACTGAGATGTGCTCATCAACGATATCCATACATACATACATACGTATTATAATTAATTGTTACTCAAACATGATCGAAACAATACCTGCACTAATCCGTGTATGTGTTATGACTCAATTCGTGTACATCAATGGTTGCACGTGTGTCCTCATACGGCTCAAACCCCGCATTCACGATTAAATATGCAAGAATAAATTACTTCAAACAAACAAAACAGGTGTCAGTCAACTGCCCCTAGGGCATCAGTCGACCGACGGTAACGTGCACAAAGTGCATGCGAGAAAAACTCTATTGGTCGACCGATAGTTCCTTGTCGATCGACCGACTAGAGAGAATTCAGAAAGTCCTAGACGACTCAAACAGTTTTATTCTCAGGTTATGTTTTCTTTAACTTTTCTTAGCCAAAGATGAAATGCGATTATTCATAAGGTTCAAATCTTTATTTTTAGGCACATATGCATTTTTATTAGAAGTAGAACATAAATAGTTATTTATAAAGGAAGCAGTATCATTTTGTATGTTCTCTACTTCTAACATGGTATTATTTTTGTCATGAGTCAAGTTAGCAATATCTAATTTCAAATTATTATTTTCCAAATTTAGCATATCATTGTTTTCTTTAAGAGCAATATTTTCTAGAGAAATGATATCAACTTTGGAAGCTAACTTCTCATGATCAGATTTTAAATCTTCATGCTTGCTTTGCAATTCAATAAAATTTTTATACAATTTGTTATAGACATCCAATAATTTTTTACTAGCACAAGCAAGTTCATCACTAGATAAATCATTAATGGATTTGAACTCGCAAACCTCACTAGGGCTATCGCCTAGTAGTCGTGTGCATTATGCTCCATATGAACTTGAAGCCGGATCCGTCAAAGCTTGTTGGATCCCCTCCAAGTTCCCTTGATGTGTTTTAATAAATTTTCATAAGGTATAAGCATTATCAAAATGAACAAATTTGTTAGAAAAGGATGAGTCAAAAGCATTAAGAAAAATTCTAACAAAAGCTTGTTCATTGTAAACATTTTATTATCATGATTGCTCCACTTGAATTTCTCCAATGTAGGCACAATGTAAGCACTATCAATAACTTCCCATAAGTCAATATTTCTAGATTCAACAAATATTTTAAATTTAGAGCACCATTGAGCATAAGGGAAATTTCTATATTTTGGAGCAATATTTGGATTATAACCTAAACGAAATACATTTATATTCATGATATATATGTGAATATATGCAAGCAAGACAAATGTAATCATAACTAAATTAGCACAAATAAGATAACTTGGATCTTTAACTCAAGGCGATTAGTCCTTAAATCAAAGAGCACAAGGCTCTGATACTAATTGTTAGACCCTAGAGGGGGTGATTAGGGTCTTATGCTAATCTAATCCAATTATATGCCAATTAAAACTAATTAATAAGTTATCCTAGCAAGTATCAAATATAATAAGATATATGAGCTAGGATAAGCAATATGAACAATGAGATATATCCTAGCATTGAGATATACTATGGGATATATGCAAGGATATATAAATTAACACAATGGTGAAATAAACATAAACAAGATAGTGGGCAAAGTAAATTATGAGACAATTGTGATATGAGCAATGAGCACAAATAAGAATAAACGCCAAAGCACACTCGAACACAATCAAATGATCACGGAGTTCGGACCTTCCGTCCTACATTTCCGTTCCCCACTCCCAGGGAGAAATCCACTATCACAATCCAGTTTGGAAGTCGGAACTTCTACACACTCGGTTTTCTAGCTAACCGAAAACTCTACAACTCACACTCTTGCAAACCCACTCTACACCCTCACAAGTGTTGGACCTAGCCGTGTCTCCCTCAAGTGCTCGGTTACAACCTCTCCCTAGGTTCGTCAACAGACGCCACTCCTCTTGGGACGATCCCCGATTCTCACCACACACTCCTCTCGGTATACAAGTGTATTACAAAGTGATCTCACGATTTAGCACAATACAAAGAATGATTATTCTCTATTATGGATGAGAACACAATAAAAGCTCACACTCAATTGTTACAACTCGCACCAACCCAAATATACTATGTATGAAAATACAATAAGCTCAAGTGGGTGTGTGTGTAAATAATGAGTAAAATCAAATCTAACTCAAATAGCAAATTAGCAATAATAAGAATATGAAAAGCAATAATAATATTGCTAGAGAAAAGAGTTAGAAAACTTCTCTATAAACACAAAGATATGATGAGAATATATTGAAGATGAACTCCTCATAGATGATGCAAACTCCTCTTTGTAACAGCAAACCCCAAAAACAAACTAAACAAACTTAAACTATTTTAAAACTTGTTTAAAATATTTCTTGGATTAGGTTGAGAACTGAGATCAAGGGGGTATTTATAGCCTCCCAAAAACTCAGCCAAGAACCCAAAACAAAAGACCAAAAACCCTAACGAATCAGAAATATGATTCTGTACCAAATATGACTGTTGGGCGATCGGCGGTCGACCGTGAGAAAATCGCGGTCGACCGGGAAGGTCATTGAAACTGAGAAAACAAACAGAACAAGCTACGGTCGACCGCGATGGTCGACCGTGAGAACTTACAGACTGACGGTCGACTGCCACGGTCGACCGTGAAAGTTTCTGGTAACTTCTCAGGAAAAACATGGGCGCGGTCGACCGTGGCGGTCGACCGTGAACTGATATATGAAATTTCAGGTTTTGAAAACAGTTTGTTGATTTTAAAACACTGTTTAAAAATATCAAATAAATTCTAAAAATTATGAAACTTTGGGAAATGATTGTAGACATGATAATACACATGCTACAAAAATTGGTTTTTTAAAAGGACTTCCCAAATGAGAAATATCATTATTTTGCAAAATAGTCCAAAACACGAAAATGTAAACATATGAATTTTGACATTTAGGCTAAACCATGTTTTGAAACTTTGCACAATAATTATGTAGACTTAATAAAATATGTATATGATTATTGTTAAGTCTAAAAACTAAGAATACAATATTTTTACAAGTACAATAGAAAATAAAACATATGAGTATATATATGAAAATATATTTGTTTCAAATCTAAGTAGTTAAACCAAATCACAATAATAAATATGAAATATGTAATTTCATATTTATAAACATAAAAACCAAAACTTGTGTTGTATATATATATGACTACATATATATACAAGGAAACCAATAAAACGTGTGTGTATATGATATTGAGCTTAGAGTATCTAACACACATAATATAAGACCTAAACTAGATTACCCAAGCCGATCTTGATCTTCATAAGCTTGACTTGGTACACTATGCGGATGAAGCTGAACTTGGATCTTGAACTTGAATTACATAAGCTTCACTCCATAATTCCGCCAACCTCCATTGAATATGATCGTTGAAGCTTTATTCCATCCATCCTCCAACATATTGTTTGCCTAGAATAAATATAAAACACAAACACTAGACAAACAATATCAGATATAAATTGTTTGTAAATCATCATCAAAATAAGAAGGCTAACAATCTCCCCCTTTTGGCCTTTTTGATGATGACAAATAATTTATAAAAAGGATATATGCATGAAAGGAAATGAATATACAAAGTATAATATATCATGCATATAAACAAGAAAGAATATACTCACAATATTTCTCCCCCTTTGACAACATCAAAAAGGGGACAAAAGGATGAAGAGAGCGAAAGCTCCCCCTATCAATAAGCATGGGTGAGTATAAAAATATAGGGATTGCTCCCCCTATCAAAATGCCATATGGAATATATGCAATAATGATCAAGGCACACATATGTGAGCAAGCATAGATGAATATGCTAAATATCACACACTTTCAAAAAGGCAATGAGAACACAATTAGATATGTCACTATAAAATAGCGTCTCGTGACAAAAACCTATAAACCATGTATAAAAGATTTGTGAAATCAAAAGAAGAAGAACATGAGAGTCATGCAAAAAGGTTTTCAAATAAAAACAAATCAACCAAATAAAATCATAAATCACAAGTAAATCACATAAAACCAAATCATCATTTTTCAAAAATCAAGAGAGGCAACCATATCTAGCTCTTGAGCTAGTAACAACCCATATAAATATTTTAGTATCCGGTAAATAAGATTTGGGAATCAACACCCAATAAACCCGGAGGGTATATAACTACAAACCTCTCATTTAAAATCAAAACTGATAATCATGAAAACAAAAGATTTGATTAAAGAAAAATTATTTTCATAACCAAAAGATTTTAAAACATAATTTTCAAAACCAAGAAATGGAAAAAATAAGAACACTAAAATTTTGGTTTAAAATCAAATTTATTTTGGTTCCCAAGTAATCTTGGTACCAAGAGGTTTAGGGACATGACCCCTATCATTAAAGCTCAAAGCCCTAGGGTTATGAACCATTTTCGGCATATATGATGCACGGGATCGGTCATAGCAATAATCACTCAAATGACCCTTCCGATTGCAATATGTACAATGGAAAGGAAGCATTTGCTTATGTTGACCATGTGGATGTGCACAAGGAACATTTGCAAATAAAGATGGTCTTTTAAGATTATTTTGCAAATAAGAAACATTTTGAAATAATGATGGTCTACTTGACATATTTTGCGATTTAGAAACTTTTCACAAATCAAAACAAAACTTAGCTAAGTGACCAACTCTACCACAAAAATCACAATGATACACATTATCATGCTTATGATGAACAATGGGTGCATGTGTGTGTACATGTGATGAAGAGACTTGATGAGATGCACAAGAAGCATTGACATTTTTATATTTGAGAGTATCATAGCAAAATTTAGCTAAATGACCTTTTCGACCGCAAATAGAGCATTTATAAATTTTGCTATATATGTGTGCATAATGAGTAGATGACGACTTAGCCTTGGCACACATATCCATAAGCCTCTTATGATTATCAATGCATATTTTCAAAGTTGAATCTAAAGATAAAATGCGATTATTCATAAGATTCAAATCTTTATTTTTAGGCACATATGCATTTTTATTAGAAGTAGAACATAAATAGTCATTTATAAATGAAGCAGTATCATTTTGTATGTTCTCTACTTCTAACATGGCATTATTTTTGTCATGAGTCAAGTTAGCAATATCCAATTTTAAATTATTATTTTCCAAATTTAACATATCATTGTTTTCTTTAAGAGCAATATTTTCTTGAGAAATGATATCAACTTTGGAAGCTAACTTCTCATGATCGGATTTTAAATCTTCATGCTTGCTTTGCAATTCAATAAAATTTTTATACAATTTGTTATAGGCATCCAATAATTTTTCACTAGCACAAGCAAGTTCATCACTAGATAAATCATTAATGGATTTGAACTCGCAAACCTCACTAGGGCTATCGCCCAGTGGCCGTGTGCATGATGCTCCATATGAACTTGAAGCCGGATCCGCCAAAGCTTGTTGGATCCCCTCCAAGTCCCCTTGATGTGCTTCAATAAATTTCCATAAGGTATAAGCACTATCAAAATGAACAAATTTGTTAGAAAAGGATGAGTCAAAAGCATTAAGCAAAAATTCTAACAAAAGCTTGTTCATTGTAAACATTTTATTATCATGGTCGCTCCACTTGGATTTCTCCAATGTGGGCACAATGTAAGAACAATCAATAACTTCCCATAAGTCAATATTTCTAGATTCAACAAATATTTTAAATTTAGAGCACCATTGAGCATAAGGGAAATTTCTATATTTTTGAGCAATATTTGGATTATAGCCTAAACGAAATACATTTATATTCATGATATATATATGTGAATATATACAAGCAAGACAAATATAATCATAACTAGATTAGCACAAATAAGATAACTTGGATCTTTAACTCAAGCGATTAGTCCTTAAATCAAAGAGCACCAAGCTCTGATACCAATTGTTAGACCCTAGAGGGGGGTGATTAGGGTCTTATGCTAATCTAATCCGATTATATGCCAATTAAAACTAATTAATAAGTTATCCTAGCAAGTATGAAATACAATAAGATATATGAGCTAGGATAAGTAATATGAACAATGAGATATATCCTAGCAATGAGATATACCATGAGATATATGCAAGGATATACAAATTAACACAAGGGTGAAATAAACATAAACAAGATAGTGGGCAAAGTAAATAATGAGACAATGGCGATATGAGCAATGAGCATAAATAAGAATAAATGCCAAAGCACACTCAAACACAATCAAATGATCACGGAGTTCGGACCTTCCGTCCTACGTCTCCGCTCCCCACTCCCGGGGAGAAATCCACTATCCTAATCCGGTTTGGAAGCCGGAACTTCTACACACTCGGTTTTCTAGCTAACCGAAAACTCTACAACTCACACTCTTGCAAACCCACTCTACACCCTCACAAGTGTTGGACCTAGCCGTGTCTCCCTCAAGTGCTCGGTTACAACCTCTCCCAAGGTTCGTCAACCGACGTCACTCCTCTTGGGACGATCCCCGACTCTCACCACACACTCCTCTCGGTGTACAAATGTATTACAAAGTGATCTCACGATTTAGCACAATACAAAGAATGATTGTTCTCTAATATGGATGAGAACACAATAAAAGCTCACACTCAATTGTTACAACTCTCACTAACCCAAATATACTATGTATGAAAATACAATAAGCTCAAGTGGGTGTGTGTGTAAACAATGAGTAAAATCAAATCTAACTCAAATAGCAAATTAGCATAAAATCAATAATAATATTGCTAGAGAAAAGAATTAGAAAACCTCTCTATAAACACAAAGAGAGGATGAGAAGATATCGAAGATGAACTCCTCAACAAATGATGCAAACTCCTCTTTGTAACAGCAAACCCCAAAAACAAACTAAACAAACTTAAACTCTTTTAAAACTTGTTTAAAACATTTCTTGGATTAGGTTGAGACCTGAGATCAATGGGGTATTTATAGCCTCCCAAAAACTCAGCCAAGAACCCCAAACAAAAGACCAAAAACCCCAACGAATCAGAAATATGATTCTGTATCAAATATGACCGTTGGGCAATCGGCGGTCGACCATGGAAAAATCACGGTCGACCGCGAAGGTCATTGAAACTGAGAAAACAAACAGAACAGGCGGCGGTCGACCGTGAGAACTTACAGACTGACGGTCGACCACCACGGTCGACCGTGAAAGTTTCTGCTAACTTCTCAGGAAAAACACGGGAGCGGTCAACCGTGAACTGATATATGAAATTTCAGGTTTTGAAAGCAGTTTGTTGATTTTAAAACACTATTTAAAAATATCAAATAAATTCTAAAATTTATGAAACTTTGGGAAATAATTGTAGACATGATAATACACATGCTACAAAAATTAGTTTTCTAAAAGGACTTCCCAAATGAGAAATATCATTATTTTGCAAAATAGTCCAAAACACGAAAATATAAACATATGAATTTTGACATTTAGGCTAAACTATGTTTTGAAACTTTGCACAATAATTATGTAGACTTAATAAAATATGTATATGATTATTGTTAAGTCCAAAAACTAAGAATACAGTATTTTTACAAATACAATAGAAAATAAAACATATGAGTATGTATATGAAAATATATTTGTTTCATATCTAAGTAGTTAAACCAAATCACAATAATAAATATGAAATATGTAATTTCATATTTATAAACATAAAAACCAAATTTTGTATTGTATATATATGACTACATATATGTACAAGGAAACCAATAAAATGTGTGTATATGATATTGAGCTTAGAGTATCTAACACACATAATATAAAACCTAAACTAGATTACCCAAGCCGATCTTGATCTTCAATAAGCTTGACTTGGTACACTATGCGGATGAAGCTGAACTTGGATCTTGAACTTAAATTTCATAAGCTTCACTCCACAATTCCGCCAACCTCTATTGGATATGATCGTTGAAGCTCTATTCCATCCATCCTCCAACATATTGTTTGCCTAGAATAAATATAAAACACAAACACTAGACAAACAATATTAGATGTAATTTGTTTGTAAATCATTATCAAAACAAGAAGGCCAACAAATATCATCCAAGACATAATATTCGGGTCAACATACCCTTATACAAAAGTGAACAACTGAATACTAGAAAAATATAATACATCATTCAACGGAAAAGAAAGGAAATACTGCACAAGTAAACTAAGAACATCAACTAAGAAGAGATAACTAAACTTTGGCCTATTCTTCAACTCTATCTGCAAGGCACCCCTGTTGATCGAGAATATCCTGGCTCTGAGACATCTCCAAGCTGGACCTGCTCTTCCTCTAAGTCTGACGTACACTAGAGAGAACAGGTGTACATCAGCGTGCATGGCACACGACAATACCCCACAAAAGAAATGAACGCATGAAAACCCAATGCGAAAAACGATACAACAATAGAAATGACAAAAGGAACGTGTAACTAGATATCCAACAAAATCAACATACAAATTCACTACTAAAACATGATAAACATAAGGCTAACTGCATACGGTGACCGGGTTGAATACTAACCATCCTAAAAACTCACTGGTCCACATCTCACATAGAGTTAACGCTCATATCATCGGATAACTGAATGTTCACAAATCTCCTATGTGTACCCAATACGCCGCTACATTGGATCGGTCAGAGGGATACACACAATCCGATTTTAACCTGGTTCGAACTTAAGCTAAACTCGGGTGAATGTCAAATTCACGGACCAAAGTGACTATACTAGCTTCACTTTGACCCAACAAACCAACCCTAAGCTACACTGGATCCTGGGGCGAGCCTGGAAGATACATCAATAGCTATATCCGATCACATGAACTAGGACTTCCCCATCCCCACTCTTCTTGTTTTTCTAAGTCAACAACATGACCTACAATAGATCTCTGGTCCACCTCTAATTCAGTCAACACACTCACACATGTCACTAAGTCTGGTTCATGATGCACAAGGTCACAAATCATGAACTATTATTGGTTCTCAAAATACAGCAAGAAACAGTAAATAAATCTAACTGATTCTTTGTAATAGCATGATGATAAGTCAAATACATTAAAATAAATTGCAAAATATAAAATGTAATTATGAACAGTAGAATCATGCATGCAGTCCAGTTTCATCAATATCTTGTTATCCGAACCTCTAAACTACTCATAAAAATTATCAGTAGTTAAAAACATCTGACATAACTTCGGTCAAAAAGGAAATTAAAAATCGTGATTGTTTTGCACATGAAATATCGCAGTCTGCAATCATCAACACAAGATCATAAATTAATTTAAATCTAAAAATAAATAATATTTTTACAAAACAAATTCCTTTAAATCATAATAATTATTCTAAAATAAACTTTTCCCAAAATAAGTTCACAATTCAAAATAACTTGTTTTTCCAAGATAAATTATTTTAAATTATCCATTTTAATAATTATTCAAAAACCAACACATTTTCCAAATAAATTCTTTTCTCATCATAATAATTCTAAAAATAATCTTTAAATACATTCTTTTTTAAAAACATTTCGTAATTAATCATAAACTATTTTTCAACATATCCACTCATGATATATAGTATCACTTCACAAAATATCACCATCGTAGTATTATCAATAACCCAAGCAGATAAATACATATTAGTATATTCCACACAACTAATTAGTCAGATATAAATATTAAAATAACGAAGCAAAGGGAAGCAGGATCTTGCCTCGGGTGTTGTTGGAATGTCTCGGGGCTCCGACGGCTCGCTGGCGGCTAGAAGGTGGCGATTCTCCAACTGGATGTGCATTAGTATATGGTCGAACAGGTGGTGTGCGACGGCGTTATGGTGGACGAATCTGGTCGGATATAAATGGCTAATAGCGAGGCGACAGATCGGGAGAGGAGGCGACGTGAGGGAGCTCGGGGACGAGGTCTACGAGGGTGCGGACGGTGTGATCTCGACGTTGGGCAGCGGATGAGGAACGACGGGGCTACTGGCTAAGCGTCAGGGCGATCGGCGAGGCGCTAGAGATGGTTGGCGTGACAATGACGAGCTCGAGAGGGGGTTCGACGGTAGATCTGAGCGGTGCAGCTGAGGGAGAGTGGAGCGGGGAGAGAGGGGCTACAAGAAGGAGTGGGGGTGGCCGGAGCACGGGCGGTTGCGGCAGCGGCGGGGCGAGCTCAGCTGAGGAGAGAGCTTGTCACGCCCCGCTTCCCAAAATACCCGGGAATCGGAACGTGAACAAGCCCGCGACGTATTAGATTGAGAAGAAATATACACTACCATTTTTTTGTCTTTTTCTTTTCTTCTCAATCCAATACGCTAATCGTCTAGAAATAAATACAATGCGAAGTCACAGTTCCCAATCACATCATCAAGAATATAATAGACAAACTCAGAATAAAGAAATATCATATCACAAATAGGGTAACATCCGACACATAAAATACGGGTCAGACATGCCCTTATACAAACTATCTGAATGAAATACTGGAGAATATAAAAATACACTGATCAAATGGAAATAAAAGATAGTATAAAAGAAAACTGAGGACCAATAACTAATCTTTAGCTTCTTCTTCTACTCCATCCGCTAGGCACTCCTGCTAAGAATCATCTGGCTCCTACTGTACCTGTTCTTCCTCTAAGTCTGACGTACACCAGAGGAAACAAGTGTACGTCAGCGTGTATTGCACACAGCAAGATCCCACAATGGAGAAAGTAAACGGCCGAACGACCAAGGCAAAACAGTAATAAAAATAGAAGAATGCAGCAGGAATAAAAAAACTAGATGACATCCACAAATATTATATAATAATCAAGAAACCAAAAATCAATCGGATGATGAGGTCATGCAGCTAAAAAAATCATCATCTAAGTAACATGGGTATACACTAGATGGAATTAATACTTAAAAATCCACAACTCGAGACGTAGTACGTCGAGCGAAATAATCCAAACAAGGAAACCCTCATGTATATACCATACGTCTCGAATTGTAAATAATTAAATATTAACCCCGATCTATGTATGGAAAGAAAGATAACTGATCTACGTCTCATAAGAATTCATAAATCCTAACCAAAATGACGACACCGATTCACCTTGACCCAACAAACCAACCCAGTGGCGACACTGATCCACTGGTAACAAGTCATGTAACTAGCCATCCTATAACAGGTCGCTGGTTCACATCTCACACAGAGTCAACGATCATATCATCGGATAACTTACTGTTCGCATATCCCCCATGTGCATCCAATCAAATAGATTCATGAACCAAAGTAGCGACACCGATCTACTTTGACCTAACAAATCATCCCCAGTGGCGACACCGATCCACTGTGACTCAGACAACCAACACCAGTGGCGACACCGATCCACTGGTACAAACCTGAAAGATATATCGACAGTCTTATCCAATTACATGAATCATGACTTCCTCATCCCAACTCTTCTCGTTTTCTAAGTCAACAATACACGAGTCTCTAGGTCTTACTCACATCACACAGGTCATTCTAGTCATAAACTACTAACGATTCTCAAACACAGCCAGGAACAATCAATGCAACTAATCATGTGTAATAATATCATAGCATATCAGATAATCAAGATTAAGAATTATAAATCATAAACAGAGTCTACATAATTTAGAAATATTTCCTTTTCCAAAATAATTTCTTTTAAAATTATCATAATTTTTCTCAAATGATTCTGTTCTCAAATAAATTCTTTTTAATTAATATAATTATCCAGAAATGATTCCACTACCGAAATAAATTCTTTTCATTCATAATAATCTTTTCTCAAAATAGTTTAACAATTCAAAATAACTCGTTTTTCGAAAATAAATTATTTTAAATCATCTATTTTAATAATTATTCAAAACCAACTCACTTTCCAAATAATCTCTTTTCTCATCATAATAATTCTAAAACATCTCAAAATAACCACTTTTACACAAAATAATTATTCCTTTAAATTACTTATCCTAATATCATTATTAATATCAACCATCAACAAACCCATGCAGTTATCAAAATCTTCATATTGTAGCATAATCAAATCACAGTCTAATCGAAGCATTAATTCATAATATATCTGAATATTGGAAATACGAGTCAAAAAACATCGGGATTTTACACATAATAATTTACAACAAAACTAAGAATTAAAATGAAAATAATCGAGGTTCGGGATCTTGCCTCGGTAATATTGTCGAACGTATCGACGCTGACGGTACGGGTCCGCGGTCTGATCTGGACGCGGGTAGGAACGACGATGCGGCGCGGCTTCGGCTATGTCCTGTAGGAGGAAGGCGACGACAACATCGGCGACGGGGATCTCGGTGTGGCTACGAGATTACCGTCAGCGGGAGGGGTCGTCGGCAACGTCTACGGCGAGGCGAGGGGGCATCGGGCAGTGGTGGTTGAGGAGGTGGCGGCAGTGGGTCGTCGGGACGTCGACGGTTGTAGAGGAGGCGGAGGTGGCTGTCATCGATGGGTTGCTGGCAGCGGCTGCAAGGAGGAGCGGGGGTGGCCGGAGTTGGGCGAGCTCAGAGGAGGGCGACGAGAGCTTGGGTCGCGGCGGTCGGAGCTGTGCAGCGAGAGGAGGTGGGGACGACGGTGCAGTAGGCGGGGCGGGATTGGGTTGCTGGGGTGGCGCTGTGAGGTTGGGCGGCTTAAGCAAGGGTTCGTCGGTGGCGGCGGTGCTGTCGGAGGTGAGTTCGTCGAGGAGACTGGAGCGGCGGTGGCCACGTGGTGGCTGGGCGTGGAGGCTTGCGGCAGCGAGATCGAGAGGCAGGGAGGAGAAAGAGATGAAGAGAGGGAAAACGCCAGAGTTGGGTGGCCGACGCGATGGTGCGACGAGGCTGGCAGGTCTCAGGCGGCGGTCGCGGGGGTCCAGAGGATGCGGCGCGGGTTTGGGGAAGAAGAGAAGGAGAGAGAGGTAGCGGTGGTTTCGTGAAGAAGAGAGGGAGAGAGAGAAACTCATAAACATTTATATATATATATATA
>BQKN01061163.1:42055-128330 GCA_022839385.1 Asparagus kiusianus | reverse complement strand
TTGTTTTTCTTCTAGAGAGACATTAGAACACTTGTTATCCTTGTTATCATAGAAATTTTAAATTTTTGTTTTCAGGTTTTGCGTTGACAGAAACCCAGATTTAGGTTTCTGTCCGCTTGGCGGTCGACCGGTGCGGTCGACCGCTGAACCCTCTGTAGACGCAGAGATCGTCGGCGGTCGCCCGCCCCGGTCGCCCGCGACGCTTTGACGGTCGACCGAGCTGCCGCAGCGGTCGACCGCGGTGCTCTGGCGATCGACCGAGGTGCCGCATCAGTCGACCGCCCGGCTCATGTCAGAACGCGGTCGACCGGTGCGGTCGATCGCCGCACAGTCTGCTGATTCTTACCCTGTTCTGTCTGTTCTGTTCATGTTCGAAGTTTTGGCCAGTTATTTGACTCTGGTTTTTAGCCTTATTATGTATACATGCATGACAGATAATCCGGAGGTACCAATTGGGGATATACTCACTGTTTTGAGTGTGAATTGACTTATGTAGATTTCACTATGTATCTTGGTTGTACTTTCTCTATTTTACAGTCCTCGTGTTGGACTATAATCCATTGAAGTCCTCGTGTTGGACTATAATCCACTTCAGTCCTCGTGATGGACATCTGCCACTTGTTCCCGTGAGTTTGGAAACCACAGTATATGATTCCCACATCACACATAGTTCCCTGCACATAACTTCCTCACGGAAGCCCATGACATAATACTTATGTGGATTTTGATATGACACTCATGTAAGCTATAACATGATATTCATGTAGGCTATGGCATAGTACTGCTCTTACGTTCTGTGATTGGTTGTATTTCTTTTATTTTTGTTCCTGTACTAGAACCTCGGGTTTGGTGGTTAGGGGTTTACAATTTGAGATACAAGGTATATACATGAGGGTTTCATTGTTTGGATTATTTCGCTCGACGTACCTATTCTCATGTTGTAAATTTCTAAATACTAAAACCCTCTTTAGAAAGATCAATGACTTTATATTTATTAAATGTTATCTGTATTTTCATATACAACGAGCCCTATTCCCTTGGGGTTGGTTGTGATGTTACTCGCTAGCGCTTTGACGCTCGTTGTCCCTCCCCATTTCAGGTAACGAGCCAGGAGCCTGGAGAGTCGCAGGTTGATGGCGACACACTTTAGTGTTCAGCTGTTTAGTTATGCTTATGTTGGAGCTCCACTATAGATTTTTGTTAGACAGTTGAGAGTATTGTTCTAGAAGTTGTAAAGGCTGTGTGCCTTATTTTCCTTTCTGTCAGATACTTGTATTTGAGACTTGTTGGGTACTCTAGTTTATTTATTCAGACATTGACTATGTATTTTCCATTTGTTGGATGATGAGACATCTAATTAATCATTATTATTTCATCAGTCCTTAGTGTATTATCTTTTACTTGCTTTTGTACCTACACCTGTTATTCACTCTACTAGATAGATGTTAATTGTGATGGTGAAACATGTTGTTGCACGGTGTGGTGCATGGCAGGTTTGACATTCTTGGTTTCACCTTGGGCTGCAGCCTTGTGTGAACCCAGGGACGTCACATGCAACAAGGGCAAAAAAACATGTGTGAGTCATATGTGGTGGAATACAAAGCATGATGATATTCTCATTCCTTACCTAGCAAGTTTAGCGAAAAAGGGCCTCAAAGTTGATAAAGTTTTAAGAAGTCTACATACAATATGGCGGAATGCTATGTAAACAACCATATCGGGAGTGAATTTACTAAGGAGCATGTCATGAATCATATGAAGAGTCTCCGGACTCATTTTTAAGACATGCAAACTTGTCGTAACATTAAAGGGGTTGGATGGGATGAAAATAAGCAAAACACTATGGATCAAGATAGTTTTGATAGGTGGTAAGAGGTATGCACAATTGACTATATTTTAATAATACTTAAAAATATTTCATCTTGCAAATGACTAAATTTTGGCCAATTGTGCAGGATAAGAACAACTGCAGACTTAAATATTACATCAACAAGCCTTTAAAAAACTATGATGAACTTGCCATCATAATTGGTGATGATCAAGCTAGAGACGATCATGCCAAGGATGTGTCAGGCAAGATTAATGGTTCTGGGGCTATTAATATTGATGGTGAGGATGATAATGGGCTAGAAGTTTAGGACCTAGATGAGTATGAAACTCAGTCTCAAAGCAAAGAGAAGTTATTTCTAGAAACTTCCAATCATCTTCAGGAGTGGATAATGCTAATAACCCCATAAAAATCAACAAAGGCAAGGGTTAAAGAGCTAGTGGATATTGAGCTTATGAAACAAATGATTGAGGAGGTGAAGTGGTTCTCAGCTTCTATAAAAATATTCAATATGCATTGGACTGAGAAACTATCTCATTCTGTCTTTGCATATAAAGATCAATATCCTATTGCTATCCTGGAGATGTATTTTGATAAGCTCTTTCAGTGTGAAAGTGCTGCTAGACACTTTAATTGCAATAGTGAGTATGGACAAAGGGCTTTAATTGATGCTTTTATTAAAGAACATCAACAGAGCTCAGATTAGGACATATGAAGGATTTCACATTTAGTGAACTCTTTTTTGGGAGCACGTTCTATCATTCATTTTCTTCGAGATCTATTAATATGATACTACTTCGTCTTACTTTTGTATTATGATAACTGTATTACTTTTTCTTGTGTGTAACATATTACATTATGCTGCCAACTACATGATTACTTGTGTTGTGATGATATTCTTAATTGTAGGTACCTCTTAAGAGAATGCTTCTGGAAATGAGGTACTTATTATAGTGATCATATTTTTAGATTTGCAACCTACAATGATAAAATTGTACATGTATGGCGATATATGATTTTTATTGACTATTTCCATTCAAAATTTTCAAAACTACATATTATATATTGCTATGATGATTGTCATAATCTGATACAGGAAGCCATGAGTTGTTGATTCATTGTATATGCATAGCAATAATGCAGCCTACAATGTTATCAACAACTAATTTTGGTGAGGCATACTGTGATGATATGGACCAATTGTAAGCACATACGTCGACTATTAAATACTTTTTGGAGAAATTTCTTACTGGCAATACTTATTATTTGCGACCTTAATATATTCTTCAATACTTTATTATGGTACAAATTACAATGTTTGATAACATAAGAAGCATACAAAATAAACATACGAAGCATACAAATTAAACATATAAAAATGCATAGGTTTTTCAAAGATCAACTTCACGTTTTGCTTGTTTCAACTCTTGCTTCAGTTGTTTGGTTTTTGAAACTTACTTATCTTTTACATTTACACCGTCAAACTTTGATGAATTATTTTCAAACTTTTGCATCGCTCTCTTTATTTTTAATTCATCTTGCGGTTTGGTATTGGATAATTTCATCTCTTCTACATTCATTGTCTTGAACTTTGACATGACTTTCTTCATTTTACTATCATCTTGAGCCCAAGAAAAAAAAGTTAATTCTCTATTTGAATATTTTGCACTACCCAAAAATATTTCCCTTATTCTTACCATTTTTGCACATTTTAAGTGGTGTTGGGATTTGACAATAGCATCGAATTTCATATTATTGAGACCCCTCAACTCTGTTCATCTTGCTATGTTTGTTGATAAGAATAAAAAAAATATTGCGGCAACTTTTTTGAGCACTATCCATAGATTGAGTGCTTGTATATATAGCTATTGTGGAAAATTTAGCCGTTGAGCATTTTTTTGCTTGTTGGTATATATGCGGCTGTTGTTGTTAGGTTTTGGGCTGAAATATAGCCGTTGTGATGCTTTCATCTTCATGTTCATGTTGGTTTTTAGTTTTTGGTCTAACATATAGGCGTTGTTATTCTTGTACATATAGCTATTGCGACAAATTTAGCGTTAGGACAACTTGGTTTTTGGCTAACATACAGACGTTGTGAAGCTTTTGTCTTCATGTTGATGTTGGTTTTTGGGCTAAATTATAGCTATCTTGCGGCCGTTACAATCAGGTTGATGGTTTTTAGCATCAAGCTGGTGTTATTCATATTGTTGTTGGTTTTTAGGCTAAATTCTAGCTATCGGTTGTTGTTGGTTTATTTGGCCTCGAGCTGGTCTTGAAACATAGCCTATTGCTATTGGTTTATTTGGCCTCGAGCTAGTCATGAATCATATGGGTTGCTGTTGGTTTATTTAACCTCTAGTTGGTCTTATTCATGTTGGTAAAGAAGTGACATTCATTTTGCCGTTATCTTTTTTGGGGGTGAACTTACCATGGTGGTACAATCTACATTTCCATTATGTTCATCTCCAACCAAACAAATATAATCTTAAAAATTAGGTTTTTGTTGTTTTCTTTTCTAAGTTTTAACTCCCCAACCAGTCATAGGAAATTGAAGAAATATTGGGAGTATATTTCTATACCCATACTTTCTATGTGAAATAAAATAAAAAATAACTATTTTGAAGAAATCTATGGAAATATGAGGAAATATAAAATTCTATGATGTTTTCAATTTTAATTTTTTGTGGTTGGCAAGCGAATCTACTGCTCTATATAAATGGGAGAACCCAAGATTCACTATTCATGCTATATTAAATACTACAGTAACATTAGCTATAGTAAACAAGGAAGGGATACCGTAGCAAGGTTTTAAAAAATATCACTGTATCACACGTGAATACGCATTTTAAAAAAAATCTATAGTAAAGACGGGCATCGCACCAATTCGAAATTTTTTTAAAAATATTACTGGACATTTAAACATTGGAATTATGTAGCGAAAAAAAAAAAAAATGATATGCCGTGCAGCACTGTGTTCACGTGTTCACGACCAGTAGAGTAGATTTGAAAGTGTGACCGAAACGGAAAAAAAGAAAATTTTGGAAGTAGTAGGGTTCTTGAAGCCCTCCCTTTGATGACCCCTCGACTAACCTACTGTTTCCCTCTCTTCGCCCTCGCTCGCGACCTCTCTTCTTTGCCTGTCTCTCTCCGAAATGAGTCAAAAAGCGAACCCCTCAACGCAACCGCCGCAGGTGCCGAGCGTCTCGTCTCCGGCGACGGCTCCTCCTCCTTCCGGATCTACTCCTTTCTCCCCTTCTTCTTCCTTTTCCAAATACGTACTCTCTCTGCGCTCTGCTTCTCAAATTTCCTTTCTTTTTACCTAAAATGGAAAATGTACAACTTAATTTCAATTCGACAAACCCTAGGTATTGCTTCTCGAGTGGTGGCTGCTCAAATCCGACACTGATTCCGGCGGGAAGAGGCTGGCAGTTGGCGGATTGAACGCTTATGGGTAAAAGCTCACTCCTTTTTCGGACCAGTTGCAGAAAATCCCTAAACCCTAATTTGTGAGGTTCTTTTTGGGGGTTTTTTTTGAACAGGAAACAAGTCACGAGAGTCTTCACCTCTGCGCCGATCGTCACGCGTTTTGATGCTTATACCGTGGAGACTGCGGATGGCATCACTGTGAGGATTCAGGGCTTCATTAACAAAGCAAGGACTCATCTCAATGGCGTCCCACCTGAGGTTTTTATTTTTTTTCTCTCTCACCATAACTTATAATCGTTATGTAATTCAGTTAGTTCTTTAAGTCTAATGATTAAGAGCAAAGAACAATTTTATATCTTTGTTTGTTTTTGGTTTTGTCATTAGTAGGTCTCGCAATGTTTCTTGATTGGATTTCCATATAACTGGGATAAATACGCCAATGGAGATTTTTGGGAGAAACCTGATTCTCCAGCAGTTTCGATGAGATCTTCTGGTATCAACCGGCAATTGGAGCAGGGTTCATCTGACATTTCTGCAGTAGAAAGGGACTCAAGTAATTTATTGCCAATAGAGAGGGAGGACCCACATCATAAACTTGAAAGAGGACTGGGAGGTTATGAATTAAGGAGTAGGGATCGTTCAAGAAAGACTGGCATGAAGAATACTGTTTCTTCTGAGAGTTCAATAGGGAGAAAATATTGTGATGAAGGTGATGCTAATTCGTTGAAGATGAAAAGGAGTATGGCTTTTGAACCATCAGCTAAGGCTCCAAACGAGAGGGGGAGCAGCCGTGATTCAAGATTGGTGGTTCAAAATGAGTGCAGATCTGTTACAAGGAAACACACAATTCATTCAGGAGTTGTTAAGCATTGTGGTATCAAGCATGCCGGGAGTGTGGCTGCAGAAGTCCTTCAGGAAGGTCATCCTCTTTTTTCACCAGAAGAGCCAGGTTCCGAACATCAACAAGAGACTCCTGTCTCCCGTGATGTTATCAACAAAAAATGTGCTGGTCATTCTGAGCACAATGTCAGTTTGCGTAAAAGCAGTAATAGCGTATCCGTTAAAACAGTTATCCAGTGTTCTGTTAAACACACAAATCATTCAGGCAGTACAGCGCAACTTCATTTGGACAGAGCTTCAGACTTAACTAGAAAGAGTACTGGGGAACTTCCAGGTATCTGTGATGTAAGTCACTTAACCTAGTATGGTCTCTTTCCATACGAATTAAAATTATGCATAGTGGGGATGAAAGGCCTTTCTTGTCTGTTGTGTTGTTTCTTGGAGAATCAGTCTGGAGCATTGACAGATGAAGAGCTAACCAGAAGGAAAAAAGAGCATGCCAGTACGAGGAAGACAATCTGGAAACCTAGTTATTCACTGGTAAGTTATTGAATTAACCAAGTTGTATCGTGGCATTTTCAGTTTCTTAGGTGTGTCCTTTTTTAATATCATGTCCAACTAGGCAAAAACGATTTGCTGCATGGCCCAAAGGAAGGCTATGCCCACACCGGTCAGGTCGGCTACACGAATTAATTTTTTTACCGATTTAAATTTGGGGCATCTCTCTGGAAATTGTTGTTATTAATTATTATTATATTATTATATTATTATAATATTATTATTATTATCACATTTACAGATATATTTGAATGCAAGGTTGTATTCATTTACTACTAGTGGGATTTAAAACATAATCATATGCTTAAAGCTAGAAGCTATTCCTGGAATGGTGAAGCTTTGATCCAAGCATCTGAACCCTTCCAATGACTGCATTTTTGATATTATGACAGTTGGTATTGACCATACAATTCATTGCAGTATATGACTTGATAGGTTTTTATGAACTGTCTATTAGACCTCGGTTCAGGTTTCTGTCTGTAGGTGCTTCTAAGATATGGTTCCAATTGAGTAACCTAATCTTCAGGACTAGCATATAGCCTATGTTATGATGATCAGTGTCTTTAGGGCATGCACGTGCTATTCTCTCCCTTGTCCTAACTTAAGACTAGTCACATTTCCTATTATGAATCAATTTCACGTGTGCATATTTTAGTCAAGGATTTGATAACTTAGTTTCCTCGTTGGACCTGTTAGTAGTAAATCATTATCAGAGTTTAGAATTTTTAATATTTGCATCCTTGACAAAACTATTTATTAAGATTTTTAAACTAAAAAGTGATTATGATCAGTTTTGACAGTTATGACTTTTGAAATGGTTTTTCAATAATCATGCAGAGATCCTCAATCATGTTAAGGAAAGTTATTTAAAAAAGCACAATTATAGTTACTTTCATCTTCATAAACATGCTATGATTGATGAAAAACCTTGCACTTGATATTGGATAAAAGAATCTTCTAGCAGATGACTGGTTAACTTCACAATTACTTTTTTATATGCCAAAAAAATTGTCCACTGATTTTTTTTTGTTTGGTGATTTTCATGATTTTGGCAGTTATTCGATGAAACTAGAATAATCTCACTTGAAATATGTGGTGTGCCATATGACCTGGATCTACATGCCCTCGTTTTTGGATTGCCAAAGACGGTCTGATCCCATACAAGCAACATGTCTTGCTGTTTTCCCACTTTCTGCCTTCGGTTTTAGGGCATAGCGGCATTATGAGAACGTTCTAAGATAAGGTAGTAATGCAGATGTCCTAGTAAGTTCTGGTCTCATTTGAGGGGGAGAAGCATCTGAGAACTAATACTGCTAAGGTTATTCGTGCAGTCTTGTTTAGCCTTTTGAGTTGAATTGATCCAATAATGAGCATAGTTCATGTGGAAAGGATGCTTCTACAGGGACCCGAAAAAGGGACAGATAGGGGGGACAGGTGAGGTGTCCCCCTCTGATTGCATAATGAGCTGGTCATGTCCAGCTCATTATGCAATCAGAGGGGCAGACCTCACTTGTCCCCCTCTATCTGTCCTATTTTCGTGTCCGTGAGGCATTTTTCGTGTAGAAAATCTGCTTACTTCTTTTTTAGTCTAATTTGAATTTCAAGAGTTGGATCCACTCTCAGTTCTCAGTCTCCTTGCATCGAAGATATCTATGTGTAAGATACACCATTTGACTCGCACCTTAGACAGTTGAATTACTCCTCATCAACTCCGATGCATTGATTAGCTATAATGGATTTCCACTGGCTGCATCAGCATATTTGACCACTTTATCCCATCCTTGTGAAGCAAATTCAAAATTTTCCAACAGTTGGATGGTTTTATGTGCATACTTTGTAAGATGAAAGATCTATTATTTGGAGAATATTTCAGCTCATACTTTCAAGGATTATGTTCTCCTTTATCTGCTGCCTTTGTAGTTCTATGTTCCGATCTTTTTGTGTTTGCAATAAAATGGTATTTATCATTCAGACTATTTCAGGCCTTGCATAAGATTTGACATTTATCATCATTTATATATTGTCTGAATCAGCATCATCTCATCCTTGTCCTAAACATCACCAGTATTTTACTTTTACCATCAATATGTTGTTGGGTATTGATGTGTTGGAAGCACAATCAAAGAAGATAAATATTTGTCCTCGTACGAGCAAAATGACACAAACCCAAGGAACCCTATGACAATAAACTTAAGAATAATATCAAAGACAACATAAGGAGTCAACATAAATTCATCCCCCTTATATGGGTATAAAACAAGGTAAAAGTGCCTAATTAGCCTTTTCTAAAAGAAATAGACTTTCAAGAAATAAAAGAATTTCCATAAAAGCTAGAAACTAAAATAGACCAAAACTCTTTGACACGCAGTTTGAGCATGAAGACGATTTCTTTTAACCCTGAAACTTGGTCAGAACGACTGTGCCATCTTTGGCGTGGAGTATCTTTCGAGCTTTTCGAAAACATATAATAATAGCGATTCTATGAAGGGAATTAAAAGTTACGGTCCATTGAAGTTGCATATCAAAATTTGGCAGAAAATCACCCCTTTTTCATAAATAACCTGGGCATCGCACGATCCGATTTCTCCCAAAAAACATCTGTGATTGCCTCTGCATCAGCTTTGCAACATTGATGGGAAGTTGAGAATGCTATGCAAAACTTGGTAAATTTTTACGGCCTCCTGTCAACCTTATGTCCCTCTACATGAAATGGCGCCAAATTTTGCACTAAATGAGTAAATGTGAGTCTGATTGGGCACGGTTAACAACTTTTTAAGCACTTGTACTCATCTTCCCACTTTGCTATGCTTACCCTACTTGGAACATTGACTAGAAACAATGAAGGCCACTTTGCGAGAAGGACCGAAGGTTGATCCATACTATCAAGAGGAACCCCAGAATTTCAGTAACTAGAAAAAAGCTCAAATAAAAATGATAAGTATGCTATGGAACCATATTTGACTAAGGCATATACTGATATACCTATGTCAAAGATGCCTGGAATTTCCTCCTGCATAATTCTAGTTATCCTGCATGAGGAGTTATTCAATAAGAGAAATGGTTACATTTATTTCCAGGTATATTCATTATCTGGGCGAAGAATAGTGCCTAAAAGTTCTGCTGTTGAGACCATCAGAGGAAATGATTTTATAACTATCCAATAACTTTTAATCTGGCATACAAGAAATCATATAAATCATCATGAATGTTTTAAGATCTAGATCATGTAATTATTCATTGAGTTAAGATGAAGCTAAAAAATTATCTTTTTTTTTTTCATTTTCCCCCTTCTTTCCAGGAAAGTCCATTGACTCGAGATAAAGCTAAGAAATTATCTGTCACTTCCCCTGAGTTACTTGATCTGAAAAGATCTAGATCAGGTAAACTTTAATAAATAGAAATATTACTGTACTAGTTGCTTCTCATTACCAATTTTGTTTTATTATCCGCATCTTAAATTTGGACTTATATCTGCGAACTATAATTTTGCAGGACGGTTACTTGTTCCTCCATTAGCGAGATGGTGTCAGAAGATAATCTATGACACGGTTAGTGATAACTTTACCTTTTCCCATGTCCTTGAATTTACATTGATAAACAGGATCCAAATTTGGCTTTCAGTTAATTAACATGCATCATTCCAACAATAGCTAGATCCTTCTCTTCTCCATTGCTCCTTCTTTGTTCAATACAATTATGTCATCTTTTAATTTCTATGAAATTTGAAAGCTTAAAAAAATCTTTATCATGGATTAAGGATTTTTCAATTTAAACTACTTGGGGGTGTTACTATTTTATGATCGTTAGCTAGGGCTAGAACAATTGCCCATCAAACATACCTTCTAAGTTGGGCTAGGAGTAAAATTTTCAAATTGATTCTTGGATTTAAAGTTGGATTCTCATATTCAAATTGGATTCTTAGACAATCTGTAATAGTAAGTTTTTGATTTGAGAAAATTAAATAATTTATAGGACAATTGAATTATGATACTAAATATTAAATTAGTAATAAATATTAGAGTTTTTTTTGGATATTGGTCCCCAAAATCTTTCATATTTTGATTCTCTAAAGTAGCATATTTTAATATCAGCCCCCCAATTTTTTAAGTGTTCTGAAATTAGTCCTTTTACTCAACAACTAGTTGAAATTGAGGGAAGATTTCGTCAGTTTTAACATTTTTGGGTGTAATACTGATTATATCCTTATTCAACCTTTCGTCAATTTGAATGTTGATTTTGGGAAAAAAGTTTGATCTTATTCAGAAATTGAAGCGAGATATCAAAGAGAGCTCGAGAGGGAAACTGAAATTGGTTGGGGATTAATTTCATGAGGGTAAATTTGGATGGCGAATTTAAGACTAATTTCAAAACAATTAAAAATTTTACGGGTCTAATTTCAAAATATGAAGATTTGGTAGACTAATATCGAAAAACCCTAATAATTATTATTTAAAGAAGTAACTATTTTTTCATAAATTATTAATTTACTATTAAAATTTTATTAATTATTAGTACTAATGGTTATGTTTAGAATTATATGTATGGCAATATCTTTCTGTTTTTCTTTAGCTATTACGATGATTAGTTACAAAATGGCTTAAACTTCAAGTAGTTTTAACTTTTTTTTGGGCAGAGGAAGCAATGGAGATCAAAAGTGTAACCAAAGGTATATAGAGACCATTTATAGTAAAATCTATAATTTAATGGAAATTGGCATAAGCTTATTAGTGAAGTCAATAGTTTAATAATGAAGTTTGCATATGTCGATATCTCTCTATCATTGAATAGAACTATTGAAGTCTTGAATAATTTTCAGTCCATTAAAATTCATTTACGAAACCATCATCACCACCAATCTCAATTCCCAAAATAATCTCTTCATCTCCCCTTTCACGATTCATCTTCGTGACCACATAAACTCTAATTTTGCTCCTTCTCGTCGATCATGATAGAAAAGGTCATTTTGCAAGCATTTCTACGCCCTCCTCTACACTCAAGAAGCCCCTGTACAACTCAGTCCCCATTCTTCTTGATACAATTAGCCTAACGGAGTGCAATTTCATCAAAAATAAAATATTCCAAATCTTATTAGCCAATATCAGAAGAATTGAGTAATTATTGATCCATTAAAAACATGTCGGAGCAACTAATAACGAGTCTTGTCTAACTGATGGTTTTCAACATGTTGGTTGGCTTCGTGAAGAATAATAGCTGAGTGGTCGTCTTAGGGGTGTGGGAGTCAGAGATCCACGGAACTTGCCTCTACTCCTTCTCACGCAAGGGAGTTTGTCATATCTCTTCAAGGACAAGTGAGTTGAAAACCCCAACATCTTATCATGCATGGAACTAGTGGTCCGTGATGGTGTTAAGATGGGTCGATTTACCAAATCTGATGTTGAGAAGGTTGTTAATACATGGAAGCAAGCTTTTGAATACTTCATTGTATGGAGACCAGTGGCGGAGCTAGGATTTCAAGTTTGGAGGGGCCAATATATATTTATCTATAAACATAAGAATATCATCCTCCATCATTAGCAAATAATAATAATTTCTCATCCATAATCACAATAATTATGCATAACAACAATCATTAAAAAAACATTATTATCGAAAGATTAAAAAAATGAAATACAAGAATTTAAAAGCATATGATTTGACACTAAATTAGGGAATTTTTGTTTCTCATTATTGACAAAATTAAACATAAAGTCACTAACTTTAAAAAATATACAACTAAAAAGTATATTAAACAAAAAATGTAGTAATTTTTTATCTTAATAAAAGAGGGTTTCAGATATTTAAAAAATTCATTGAGACACCCAAGCCAAGAGAGTTGAATAAATATTAAAGTTGGATTTGTTGAATAGAAGTGAAAATGAAAAGGGAAAAGAAGAATTGAGAGAAAGTTTAGGTTGACATCTATAAGAGGGGAACTAGAGAAAGAGGATGCCACTGCTCTTTTCTCCCGTCTAAAGTCTTCTCTCTTTATTTTTTTAATTATTAAATATGATTTGATTTGGGTGAGACTCGGGAGAGGTTTGTTTTAAATGAAACGTTTGAGGGGCCAATCTGACAAAGTTAATAGAATGAGGGGCCAAATTTGACAAAGTCAATTGAATACCAACATAAGCTCATATTTTTTTAGTAAAAAATAAAAAATTTTAGGGGGCCCGTGGCCACCCCTACTATTGAATGGCTTCGTCACTGATGGAGACATTTTCTTAAGGAATTGCAGGCTCATTTTAAAGCAATGTGCAATTGAAAGATGTGGAGATTATGCCTAGGGGTGGAGTTTTCTAGCGTTCTGTTTCTGTAACGATGGTGATATGATGAAGTTTCTTGAAGGAGACCTTTGGTTCCTACATAGAGAACCACTCATCATTCAAAAGTGGACGCCAGATTCAAAGTTCGAGAAAGAGAGAGAGACCTTCATCCTATTGTGGGTAAAGTTGCTATCTTTATATTTTAAATTTTGACAATGGAGGTGCTAAGCGCAACTGGTAGCTTATTGGGTAAAACTTCATACTTTGATGATGCTTCAAGGAAGATATCTATATCACAGTTTGCTCGTATTTGTGTGACTTCATAGTTCTGAGTGGAAGCCTAAATCATGTTCATCTTGTCGCTCATTTGTCTATGAGAAAGGTGCTTGTGTCCCAGAGAAAAATGCACCTCCCGCTATACCCATATTGATCCTGCAGTTAAGCCCCATATCAAATCGGCATCTTTTAAGCCTCGTGTACCTACAATTTTGGGTATTCACGTTGATAGCTTGTTAGCGTTAGGGATCATGCTATGCCATCACAGCCAAATGGACCCTGATCCCATTCATTCGCAGACAATGACTAGTGGTGATGGTACTCGTCCAGTTTTAATTATGAAGATAGTTGAGCAACAATGCGAGAGGGAATTAGGGCTTGAAGACTCGTCTAGTAGCCTTGTTGTTGATGAGAGCGTCAGCCAAGGTTTTAAATGTCGGTTATCGGGGATTTATCGGACGGTCAAAATTCTTATCGGATAGCGGAAATCGGGGATATATCGGGGATAAATAGTATTTATCGAAGTAATATACTAGCAAATAATAAACAAACATAAGCTTAAAAAATAATATAATGTTAGTCAAAATGGAATAATAAACTAGCAAATAATAAGATAACATCAAGAATGAAGAACCATCTACGCATCTACATAATTATTGTTTAATCATGAGATTCATAAACTAACTTACTAAGTTGATATTTAGTAGTTATGAGCCATTATCAATATCCATAAACAAACATAAGCTAATCACCAATCAACCAAGTTCCAAAAGCAACAAATAGTTCATAATTTGTAAACATTCAAAGAGCAAATCCAAAAGAAAGTAAAAGCTCCCAAATCCTACTTATCGGCCGATAAAGCCGATATTTAGAGCCTACTTATCGGCCGATAAGTACCTTTATCGCCGATAACTCGCCGATAAACCTCAAGAAACGATAACCGATTAAAAATCCTACTTATCCTAGCGGAAAGTTCCCAAATCCGATAACTCGGGGATAATATCGGATTATCGGCCGATATTTAAAACCATGGCGTCAGCTTAGGTACTGAGGAATTTATTGTGTCAATCTCTGATAGTGATTCATCTTACGTGAGGTGCCAATCTGACGTCGATTTGAACACCAATTTGGCAACTCGAACCTGATAAAGTTGATGCCTCTTAGCCTAAAGGCAAGAGGAAGCCTTCTACCTCAAATTGATATAGTGCACTTGGTGGTATAGACCCTGATGGACTGGCTAGTGTGGGCCCACCTCTAAATTCCCTCTGTTCTACTCAATGACAGTCCTCATATAGAATATGAGGGGCTAACGATACGACAACTATGTCATGTCTTACGAAATACTTGCTGTATTGAGAAAGTTAATATTGCTCGTCTATTAGAGCATAAGCTTGTTGATAATGTTTTTGTAATGGTTCACTGCTTTTGGGGACCAAGGCCGTATACTCACAACATCTGAGACGACCCACATTGAAGAATTTTGATGTATTGGGATGACTTTATTATTACTTTGCAATTAATCTTTTCTTCTCTACAACTCATGCACTTGCCTTGCCTATTATTAAATATAATATTTTTTATGCAGTGCAAAACTTTCGTCATGACAGTTTTGAGAACAGTGAACCATACGCAGCTGGTATTTGTTCCTTAAAAAAGGGTGTGCCCACATTCGTTGATGGTTTTTGACCAATATCTTTATGTAATCTTACACTCCAGATTATATCAAAGATTATGGTCAGCAGGGTTTAGCTACTTATGCCTCGTCTGGCAGATTTTTTTTCTTGAAGTGCATTTATTCCTGTGCGTTGTATTACAGACTCGATTTTCTTGGTCCATGAGCTTTGTCATAAGCTTCATCATTGGAATGGTTTACCTTAAACGTGCATTAAGTGGATCTTCGAAAAGCTTATGACTCAGTGGATGGAACTTTTCCTATCGATGTTATGCAGACAATAGGATTTAGCGAGAAGTGGGGAAGTTAGACTCATGGGTGCTTGCAAGCTATTTTTTCTGTCTCACTCAATGGTATGACTTCTGAGTCATTCACTTCTTTGAATAGGATTTAGCAAGGAGATCCAATGGCTCATTGTTCACTTTTGTCGTGCAAGTTCTCTCTTGCTTGCTCGATGAAGAGGTTGAGGAGGGAAGTGGAAGTTTATCTCCTTTTTCTGTTGATGGTCTATCAGTATCTCATGTTGCCTTTACAGACGATTTGATGATATTTGCTCATGGTACTAAGAGAGATGCAAGAACGACTAAATTTGTTCTTGCTAAGTTCTCTACACTATCGGGCCTTCACATCAATTGTAAAAAGAGCACTTATCTTTTTTGGATGCAATTGTATCCACCGTGCATGGATTTGCTGCTATTTAAACCTGGTAGAGAATTCTCTTCCAATTAGGTATATAGGTTACCTTTATTCTTTCTGATCAAATATTAATTCGTGTATTCCACTTCTTGCTTTATTCGAAGATGATCCTAATCATAACAACACAAACTTATGTCTATGGTGGGTAGGACAAAATTAATTAAATTTGTACTATCTGCTATGCACTTCTACTAGACGTCCACATTTCTACTACTAAAGACGGTTGGCGCATTGACTCTCTACTCAGAGATTTCATATGGCCTTGTATGGGGTCAGAAAGTTCGACATTAGTCTCTTGGAAGAGGATGTGCCTATTAAAACTGAGGGCGGTTTAGGTATCCGTCTTTTGAGCGATCGCAACTTGGCCGGGTCTATTTGCGCCTTGTGGGATATAGTTATTGAGCGTGATGTCATTGGGTGAAATGGATGCGATTGACGTACGTGAGGGGTAGTTTGATCTAGACTTGTAGTTTTCGTGCAAGTATATGCTTGGCGTAGTGTGCTCTACATTCAGCTTCATGTGATGACACTAATGCGTGTGGTTATAGCTAATAGGTGCACAACAAGATTATTTGTTGATCCGTGGATGGATATTGCTTTGATTTATGTGTATGGCCAACAATTGATGGATGATATGAATCTACCGTTGGATGCTCGTGTATCTTAGATAATGTCATGCTAAGCCTGTTACCTCCATCGAGCGACCTCTTCATTAAATACCGGAGTTGTGGCAGAAAATTATTAGTGTTCGACCGGACATGAATGTTGATGTTGGTAGACCAGTGTTACACCTATTATAGATGACAACTTTACTTTTTGGTTGGCTTAGGATTCAATTCGTAATTGTAAGACATGCGTGGCTTGGGCTAAGTAAGTTCAGTTCAAATGCTATATTCCTCAACTTGCTTCTTGTATTTAGAGAGCATTTTTGCAATGCTACCGCTACAAGAATTCTTTATAAGGCGTGACAAATTTATTGTCTTATGATGTTTTTTGTGTTTGGCTGGTATCAAGGATGTTAGTCCATCTATTTTTGAAGTGCCTTATGTCCAAGATGTTTGGAGGAAGGTATTTGCAAATTTGATGGTCAGTTGGGACCCATTTGATCTCTACAGTTGGAGGTTGAAGCACTTTATAATAAAGGATGACATAAAGGAATTACTTGGAGAAGTTATGCACTGCATATTGCTTTTGGATACCTTAGTTTGGTGTGGTATGAGAGGAATAGAAGACTCTTTTCTTCGTATCCACTTATGACTTCATCGAAAGTTGTCTGCATGGTGCTTGACACATTTAAGCTTTGGAATTGTCGTATTGAGTAATTTGATTTTTTTTTTTTGTTTATTTCTATTATTTGCTTGTTAAGCTCCAGGCTTTGTTCATGTGAACTTAGCATCGTGATTGTACATACTTTTTTCTTAATGATAGGAGACTCACCTTGCTCTTTGCTTTGGCAAAAAAAAGCCTCAAAATTATACTTTGAGAGCATATAAAAGTTTGATTTCCGAATCATAGGGGTCAGCCCTCTTTCTTGATAAGGTTATCTTGACAGTCACTCATCTCATGGAGCGTCCAACTTGTTTACCCTCCATCGATGAGACCTCGGTAGCCATGTTGAAAAACCTTGATTATTAAGGTTGTCAATCGAGTACTCATCGAATAAATATTAGGTTGAGGATTGATTGCTGATTGTGATCATGGAATGTTGAGATGACTCACGACTTGATGCTTGGAACGATATTGGGTTGGTTGGCGAGCTAGACTTGGGGTGAAGAGTGTAGAGAGAAAATCCTAGGGTTGAGGAACCCTTCAAACTTCATTAGAACTTTTATGGGATTTCATCCAATAGCTATATATATAGTAAGACTGCATTAGAAGTTTCTGGTACAAATCTTAACTCTTAAGTCTAGTCTTAAAGAACTGATAACACCAAAATTCAAATTTGAGTCATCGTCCCAAACCAGCAGTTCTAAACTTTCGAACCCGAATTTAAGTCCCGAACTAATAACACTTTGAATTGAAATCCTAGAAAATATCATAGTCCTAAATAAAATACTAAACCAGGAACACCCCCTTAGGTTGAAATTGGGCTTCTTCGTGTTAGACTTAAGAGACATAAGAGGTTGCATTTGAGTTGGGGAGGTCTGAAAGAAAGGAATGGAGAGAGGAAGGGTCTACAACCATCTTTTTCTTAGAAGACATGAGTAAGAATAGAGGGATCTGAGGTTTCAGAGTGAAGAGAACAAGATATGAGTACCAAGACACTTGAAAGGTTCGTGTGTTTGAGGGGTCACATTTGTGTCACGTCATAATGAAGGATAGGTAGAATAGGTGTACTATATAAGCTTACCCTCCATCCCTGATTTAAATAAGTGGTGTACTATGCTCTTTATCTTGTCCCATGAGTCTAAATGAATCATGTTTCGTGCAATTATGATCTAGATGCTTATATTTATCAGTGTAGATTATTAAGAAAAGATGATTGGTTATTTCAAAAAATTCCTTGCACCATATTTTCATTACCAGAAAAAAGAACGTGTAATGCTGGGGGAACAGAATAACTCGAACTTCATTTAAAAAATAGGAAAACAAATTTCTCTAAAATTATTCCATCCAATCATAAACGTTGAAAGAAAAATTGACAATATGTAGAGAAACAACATTCAATAATCTTGATTATAGATCTAATACACATTGTTTGTAACAAAGTCTAATTACGAAATATACAGATCATAGTAACTTTTCACAACTTATGAAATTTAGGAAAATAGTAGTTAAGTCTAGGTGTAATATACAATTTAAACATGTATGAAATGAAGAACAAAGAAGCAATTCAAATGCTAATTATAAAAATTCATGCGTAGATGACAAGAAGGAAGTTCCCAGCATTGTCTAAAAAGGTTTTCTAAAACTTGCTTCAAATTTTTTTGTAGGGTAAACGTTTTGAAATTTAAGAGAGAAGTTATTTATCTCTTGAAGTTAACGGCTCATCACTTAAAGCATAACTGAAGTGTGCACTTTGCACTTCTCTTTTGAAGTGCACGCTTTAGACAAGATAGGATGCTATAAAAGGATTTTTTTACTAACATCAAAGTTCCCTTATGTATCTTAACCATGTGAGTGTAAATAAGAAATATATGTTATGCATGTAGCTTAATGTATTATGATTCACGTCTATACTTGACATATTTAATTCCTATACTTACTAACCAGGACACGAATGTCTCTATCTGTAAAATATTAAACTAGTGTATTATATGTTCATAACATTAGAAATCTTGGAATTAAAATATTTGAACAGTTAGCCTCATGAGTCTTATGCCTCACGCTTTGAAGCTATCCTCATGAATCTTATGCCTCACGCTTTGAAGCTTAGGCCTCGCTTCGTTAAAAGGTCTAACGCTTCGCCTTACACTTCCGCTTTTTTAAACATTGGTTCTGAGGATATTTAAAAATTTCAAAGTTTAATTGACAAATGGCAATGACCACTTGTAGCTCAAGTGACATAGACGTCTCAGTTTTCAGTTTTAGAAGAGAGTTTTAGAAGAGAGTTAATGCCACAGGATTAATGGTCACTTTTCTTCAGAAGTTTGTAGGATTTAATAATGCAAGCTACCCAATGATAATTCGATGATGTGTAAAGATCTATTATTTATCTCCATCATGTGAGTAACGATCAAAAGATTACAATTTTGATTAGTAATGATGATGACTCGAGACTTCATTGTAATACATAGTGCCTTAACTGAAATTATGTCATTTAATTTCAGTCTGTTACTCCTACCTGGAACTTAGCTACGTAGAAATGGTTCCAAGTATTTACAACTTGCAAGCGAGTAATAACTAAATTGGTAGTTTTTATTTAAAGATTTTAATTATTCATAATTATTCAAGTATTGTAATTGATTTCTAAGTTGGGAAACCAATGCAAGTATATGTTGCAACCAATATTATCTGAGACAGAAGGAACTAAATATGCAAAAAAATAAAAAATTTTGAGGTTGCAACAAGAAAATCGTAGAAGAGGGAGAAAAAAGTATAAATTTCAGAAGGAAACTATACTCATCAACTACCTATGGAATGCTCTCAAACAAGAGAGAGATAGTAACAAACCATACTACCTCTAACCCTTTTGAATCATTATACATTGAATAACATGGTCTAGCTTTTTGATTTAAGCTATATATGGTAGTCAATGAAATGATTATCGAGGGAAAAGAGAAATAATCGTGGTAAATAATAGTTGCTGAGGTTCCCATTGAAACAAATTAAATATTAAAAATAAATATGACATTAAGGTATAAAATTCCACATGGATGTTGAGGGAATAAGTCATATCTTAGACCTATAGATAGCTCAATCTGAGACCAACCAATTGCCCTAATGATAAATGCCTGATGACAAATAGATACATTGTAAAGTTTGTCTAGAAAAATTAATAATTCCTATTGTAATCGTTACCTAAATTTACGTTATGAGGGAAAACAAAGTGTAGAGGAATAGATGAAAAGGAAAGACTTCCCCAAGAATCGTTGGCCATCACATATATCAACTTGCATACATATGAGAAAACTAACTTAATGATGCTCGACTTAGTCTGATTGCCTAGAAAAATCAATTTCGAACGAGCAACATCTATATTCATACCCATAAGAAGGAATTGTAATATACTGATATAAAATTAAATTGGAACAGTCAACAAAGTCAACAAGCCTATAACTAATAATGTAAGCGGGAGAATAGTATTAAGCTCAATTAAATGAGAAACAATATTTGCAAACAATCAGAAATGAACACTTGTTGATATGAGAATCAAGTTGGAAGTAGAACAAATCTGAAAATTCATCCTCTTATGGCGATTGAGGGCGTAGATTACATCCATGACCATGAAAGTCTAGGATCGTGAGGAGGACTTTCTCAAGAAATAGGTGAAGAAAGGTGACAGCGTCAGTGATGACACTGTCGAGGAAGATTTGTCCTTGCCACTAGACTCCTTTGCCTAGGCCTGACATTGCTTCAACTCTTCTTGATTATGAGCTTGATGGGGTCTTTAGTGAAAATGAGAATGGCTAGATTTTTTTATGTGAGAGAGAAATGGGAGGGGAATAGGGATTTTAGAGGTGTTTGGATTTGGAATTGAGGATTGAAACTCGAAAAAGGAGAGGGAACGATCACAATCCTCACCCTCCCTCACCCTCTCCCATTTCCTCCCTCACCGTCCCTCACCTATTGCCACTTCTCCCTCACTGACCATCATTCCTCATTCAGGTTCCATCCCCTTAGAGAAGAAAAGGGCAACTAAGGAGTTACGAAAAGGAAACAGAGCATGAGTAGTGCATGATGAAATTTGGGCACATTTTTTCTAGAAATACCCTCATACCAAAATTAGAATTATACCATAAAAATGTGTACAAAAAATTTACCTTTTAGCTTTTAGACAACATATTTTTATATGTTAGTATAGGGTGCATAAATATATGTCTATATATGTATTTTATTTTATTTTATTGAAAATCTTATAAATTTTCTTTTAATTCCTTGTACAAATTAAAATATAATGCATATGTAATTATGTGGGCCCTAATTTCATGTCCATGTATATTATGGAATGTTCTTGAAGAAAAGAAAGAGAAAGAAAAAGGGGATTTGCCCTCTTAACTATTGTGGAAATGAGGAGATGTCCTTTCCTGCAAAATTATTATCCAATATCTTTTTCCCCCTTCCGTACTAACAACAAATGTGTTAGTGCAAGAGTTTGCTTATATAGTTGTGTGATACTTCCGATTTTTTTTATTGTTTTTTACCCTCACTGCATGGTGTTTAGGCTGACTCAAAAGCCTTCTTTGTAGACTTATTTGATTATTTTGACTTTGTTGTACTGCTCCCTCTTTATCAACTTTATAATAACGTCATTAACCTTCTCTTTTCTAAAGTGGTAAATGAAGAAATGGGGTAAAGCAAAAACTATTTGTACATGGAGGCATCAAAAGTGCATGAATATCAAGGGATCCATTTTGATCTTAGTTGAATTAAAGCTCATATAGTAGAATCATATTGAGACTAGAGCCTAGGGATGCAAAATGGTTAGGGTATATCCAAACTGAACCATATTCAAATCGGACAGATGTGGATATGGATATTGAAAGCCAAATTTGGTCGGATATGGATTCTGATATAAATTTGTTTAAAAAAAGAAAGAAAAAAGAAAGGATCCATATCAAATACCTAAGTAATCAATGATATTCAACCTGCACCCGCAACTCCTGCAAAACCACGTGACTCACTGTTTATTGATGACCAGTCATGTACCCATGTAGTGTGGTGTTGCGAACTTAAAGAATTAAAAAAATAAAAAGTCATATGCCAAGTTCTCAAACCCAAAATAAATAAATAAATAAATAAAACAGAAGGCTTTCTTTCTTAGAACTAAAAAATTGCTCATTAATCTTCTCCATGCGATTGCGATGGTCGCCTACTCATTAGCCTTTTCCATGCGATTGCAATGGCCGCCTTCTTTTCCTCGTTCAGCGGTGGTAATGCCTACAATGGTCTTTATCTATCTTTCTCTGTATTGCAATGTTATAAAAGGCACTTAGCGGACTAGGCGTTTGAGCCAGCGCCAAGCACCTAAACGTCTAGGCGTATGCTTAGGAGGCCCCTAGGCGTTTGGCTATTTTTAAATTATTTAATTATAATATATAATAAAATATGTATTACATTCATATAAGTTTATAAAAAAAAGATAGTAATCTTAGATCCATAATAAACCATGCATACCTATTTACTAAATAGCCAAAATAATAATTAACAATGTTATAGAAAATGCTAGGAGGCCTAGGCGTTGGACTCGTCGCCTAGAGCCTAAGAGGTTTTTTTATTTTTTAATTACAATAATTGATAGTAAATGTCAATGTTATAAAAATTTTAGATATCGACCGATAATCCGATATTATCCCCGAGTTATCGGTTTTGAGAGCTTTCCGATAGGATAAGTTGGAATTTAAATCGGTTATCTTTTTTAGGGTTTATCGGCGATAATGCGGCGATAAAGGTGATTATCGGCCGATATTAGCAGCTCTAAAATCGGAATTATCGGGCCACACTATTAGGTTGTGATTTTGGGTAATGGACAGTTTTTGAGTGAACTTGAAACCCGACACGACCCGTTCTTTACAATAAAACTTAAACTCGATTAAGTAGCCCTAATCCTCTGTTCTCTCACTCCTCATTTGTGCGGTTGTGCCCACTGCCCTAATCCTCTGACTCTGTTTCTCTTTGAACTCTGTCGACCTTGACGCTCACCTCCGCCGACTTCGATGCTCGCCTCCGCTCTTCTTCGGACTCCGTTGACCTCAACGCTATCAACTTCGACGCTGCTCTCTCATCAACATTAACTTCATCGACTTGACGACTTCGACTGATGTTGTGCTCTCTCCATCGACGCCATCATCAACTGATCTGATTGACTCGACGACGTTGAACGACGCTGAGCTCTCCATCGATGCCGAGCTCTCTCCATCGACGCCATCATCAACGGTGACTTCGAAAGTTTGACTTGGACTCTCCATTGACGCCACGCCCTCAACACAACTTCTGAAGTTGTAGTAACAAATAATATTCACCATTTAGTTGCTTTTTTCTCTAGTTATTTAGTGAATGTTGAGAGAATGAAAGAGTGGAGTATGGTTAGATTACAATTTGGGGTATTATATTATACATGCACAACATACGGTATATCACTCCGATAAATACTACTTATCCCCGATATATCCCCGATTTCCGCTATCCGATAAGGATTTTGGCCGTCCGATAAATCCCCGATAACCGATATTTAAAACCTTGGACTGAAGTAAAGGCAAATTTCTTCATTTAAGTGGTGTTGATGGGGCTTTGCTGATTGTCGAACGAGGTAGTAGAGGTGTATATATTTGGAGGTTAAAGGAGTTTGCAGAGGTTGGAAGACGTGAAGGCTGCAACACAGAAAATGATGATCAATGCCTAAGACAATGCTCCCCTAAACACTCTCAAAACCTAGGTGGGCAACCTAGATACTACCCAGGCGCTAGGCGCTAGTTAGACGGCCTAGGTACCGCCTAGGCCTAGGTGTAGGCAGAGTTTTTTTTTAAAACAGTGTTGTATTGTTAGGCAATTTTTATACTTATTGGTAAATTGCTTCATGGCTCACACTAGGCCTAATGATTATTAATCTATCATCCATCATACATTATATAAGTTCATGTACTAGATGATTGTTGATCTATAACTTGTTTCTACGAATATAAAAAACTGGATCAGTAAAATTGAAGGATAACAATAATTCATATTAATAGAAAATTGTTATAAATAATTTAAGTTATCTTTATACATGTTCTATACAAGAGCTAACCTTCATTTTGTGTATCATATCATTTTTGTGCTCGAACCGTATCCATACCTATTTATCTCATTTATGATCTGTATCCATTTCCGATTTTAGCAGATTCGGAATAATGGTAAAATAGCTCTCCTACTGGAGCATATCTATATTCAAATCCATATCTGTAAATATCAAGTGGATACCTATATGGTTAATGTCATATCTGATTTGTATCGGAACCGTTCGTCCCCCTATCAGAACCTCGTATTAATTTTTTTGCTTCATGTCCACAGTAACTGACATATATCTTTCTTTGTTATTACTTGTTCTATTTATTTACTTAGGTTGAAATTATTATGTCATTCTGTTAATATAGTTTCACGCTTCAAACTTTATGCCTTGTGTTGCATTTTGAATGCTCAGAGTCAAATCTATTGTTTATATTGCGCTTAGCTTTTGTCTTTGAAAATTTACCTTTGTCGAAGCTGACTTCTAATCATTTATTCTTTGTGTTTCTAGGATGGATCAATTACCGGACTTTCTGGCCTAGATGAATTGAACGCTCCATGCAAAGGTTTGTATTAAATTGTAATTTAGTTTCCGTGTGGGATGACCAAACGATCCCTAGCCAAATAACACCATTTTACTGTATTATTCTTCTAGAGTTTAATTTTATCAAAATGGTTAGCTTATTATGTTTACTATTGTTTATTGTTCAGTGATTAAAATTTAGATAACATTTTGATTGATTCTGAGTTGTGATCTCCTTAATGTTATTCCTTAATTAAATTCAGATAACGTTTTGATTGATTTTGAGTTGTGATCTCCTTAATGTTATTCCTTTTTTTCTTAAACATCTTTTGCCATTCAGTAAAAGGCTCAAGTTAATGAATTTTTCACAATAACCACCCTATAACATAGGGTGAAAAGACAAGAATCACCTTTCAGTTTCAATTTATACACCACCTTTAAAGGGAGTTCCGTTTGCAATCAACCACTGGGACCTATTTTCTTGTTAAATCTTAATTGAAATTCCCAAAATGCCCTTCAAGAATACACCAAAAAATATGTCAACTTTGGTTAATCATACATGTCATGCGCTTAATGCAGTGTATTTTGTAAGGTTATTTTAAAGATTTCAATTGAAATTTCATCAAAAAATAGGTCAATGTGGTTGATTGTAATCGGAGACCTCTTTAAAGGTGGTTTCCGTATAAATTGAACTTGAAAGGTGATTTTTGTATTTTCACCTTATTTTAAAAGTGGTTTTCATGAAAAAAACCTTAGTGAATTTGAACCAGCCCATGATTCTTCTCTTCCACTGCAATTAATAAAGAAATTGATCTGGACTAGAACTTTTCTCTTTTGTCTCTGATCTAGTTTCTTATATTCTCTTGATCCAAATCACCAAAACTAGCGACTGAAATACTGTTTGGAAGAAAAGCAGTGAAAAATAACTGTGACCATCGGGTTCCAGTAAGTTTACATCCTTCTCATCAGGGAGTTCAATTGTGATGAAGACCTTGTCAAGTCTTTGAGCCCATTTTTGTAAGTGGATGCTGGTTGACAAAGGGAACAAAGGAAGCGGTAGCTTAGGAGGCAAACCGTTAGCAACAGTGAACCACTTTTGGAGATTCAGAGACGTGTGACTTTTTTTTTGGGGGGGCCGAGGCGCGCGGGGGTCCATTCTCGAGGTTGGAGAACAAGTCTTCCCACTTCAAATTGGCAGATATTAGAGCATACTTACAGAATCGCTCTTCATTAGCTTGACTACACATTGGATCAGAGGAATCCACTATATTTAAATAGCATGGTCCTCAACGCTGTTGTTGGACCCAAAGACAAGCAGAACGAAAAATCTGATGTCCATTCTTCACTTACTATTCACTATGCAATATATTAAGAATAGTCTAGTCAGACCTTTTTATGACCTTTCAATTCATGGGAACTTCTATGGTAATTAAACTAGGAAATAGCTGCTTTAAACAAAAGATTTTATGAGTTAGATCAGTTAGTTGTACTTTGGATCTCATTGCTGGATGAGGAAATACATATATTTTAAAAGATGAGCCTTTTGTTTTGATGATTTAGTACAGAGGTCCTTCTGTACTTATTCCTTCAAGAAAATAAAGCTCATTGTTCTTTTCTTTTGCTTATCTATGGTTTCAACAGCAACTTTGAGGACCATGCTCCTGAAAAACAGTAGATTCTGCTGATCCATTGTGTACATAAGCTAATTAAGAGTGATCTGTTTTAACTTGAAAAAAAAATGCTCCAATATCGAGAATTAAAAGTATCAAGGCTTGTCAACATTCTTTATTGAAGCACTCACTTCACTGGGATATTAGTCTTTTCGTTCTATTAAAAGATTCGGTGATACATGACATCAGATGCAACTCTACAAACTTCTTTCAACAATTCGGTTATGGCAGGCAGCCTAGAGGCCTCACATCTTTGGACATGAATACATTTTGTGATTTGTGCTTATAGCTGATTTTTTTGGACTGAAGCTGCTAAATTTAGTTCATCTTGGATTTTCAACTTAGACAATGCTTTTGGGAAGTTTGAACCAAGAATACTAGATTTTGAGCGCGTATGATATGATTGCATGTGACATTGATCCCTGATGGCACGTGCAGTTCTTCTATAATGGAAATCAATTGTGTAAAAGGGACCAGTGTATATTGGAGAGAAGAAACCATTGGATGGGAATTAAAAGTCTCCATGATCAGTGTAACATTGCCTGCCTTCATATGTGATACGACGCACATAAAAGTGTATCATTAACTAGTAGAATTCTTGGATAGTTGTGGCTTGGACTACAGCTTGAAAATGATTTAAGTATGGGTTAATATGGTATATTTTTAAAAGCTATATGACAGGGCTAAATTTGCATAATATTAACGAAGTTTAGGTTTTGTTGTGTCAAGTACCTTTTGTTTTCTTCGTTTCAGGGATTTAGTCAAATTGTCATATTCCCAGGAAGCAGGTCGGAGCAACCAAAAAGGAGGAAGCCCCTGTGACATGCATATATTATACAATAAATCTAAGTACTTTTGTGCGTCCAACAGTTCTCTTATATCAAGAGTCTGAATGAGTTTTGTAAAGCCTGTAGGTAATTCGACCGTTTCCCTTCCAAGGAGAAATGAACTTTGTATTGTGCAAATCAAAGCAAATATGGGAGCAATGTGTATATTATGCTTACCTTTTTTTTTTCCTAATTATCATTGGGGTTTTCTTCACTTCTTATTCTTCATCAATCAGGACAATAGAACACTGACATATCATGTCGATCAGTGATTCATTTAACGGCAAAAAAATTCAGGCCTACTTGAACTGTTTGATAGAGTATAAGAATGGAAATCAACTAATATAGTAGCTTGTATATTTAAGTATATGCTGTTGTAGTGCTGAAGGCTTCAGCGTTATCTAAAAGAGAAATATGCATACGTTTATGCCGACCAATGATCAGTAGTATTACATTTAAAGTGTGGGATTGGTCAAACAGCGACATGATTGTTACGTTAGAAACATTGTTACATGGATTTTGGTTAAATCTGTCGACCAGCGTCTCAATTAAAGGCTTAAATGTTTTAATCATGCCTAGCAAAACTCAGTGCGTTTATTTTCAGAAAAGTAGTTGGTCTTGTTGTGCATATTCGTACATCTGGTAAATATTTGGAGGGGTAAATTTCACATAACCCCGGCTGTACTATGGGGCGTGTTGCACATAACCCCCCTAACTTTGTGTATGTCGCATAACCCCTTGAACTTTCGGTTTATCACAAAACCCTCCCTCAACTATGAACTATTCTAGCTGACACCCTATATATAATTTGAAAATAACTAAAATTTTCTTCAAAGAAAAAATTCTAAGCTTTGTCGGTTGTCATTTATCGGCAATAAACTCCCTCTTAAATTTTGTCTGTTTTATTGTCAATGAAATATAGTTTTTTCAGAGTTACATGCAAGGGATACGGTGAGAAAAGATGCAAGGGATACGGTGAGAAAAGTGCAAAGTTCAAGGGGGTTTTGTGGGACATCCAAAATTCAGGGGGGGGTATGTGAGATAAACAAAGTTTAGGGGGTTATGTGGAACACCTTCCATAGTCAGGAGGTTATGTGAAATTTAACTGTATACCCTAGCTTTTCATATGAGCTTTTATAGGAAGCAAAGAATCTAAATTTTATTGATGTTTTTTTTTCTAAACATATGCTAAAATTGTCTAGCAGCTTGTTTCCCGCGCAAAAGAACTCCTGGATGTGAGGTAATCCCAAAACCATTTCTTTCTCACACCCCTTCCTTACTTGGCCTCCTATCAAAAGCATACTCCATCAGACACCTTAAAATATCACCCCTCGCCATCATCTCCTCTATATCTCATCCCTTCATCCCGAAACTAAAATTTCAAAAATGGCACCAAAACTGACAACAGTTGAACACTTAAAGTACTCAAAAAGAGTGGTGCTGAAATCAATAGTGGGCAGAGATGATGGAGGAGTTGGGTTGGCAGGGGAGAGGGTTGTGGTTGGTGGGTGGGTGAAGTCATGCACGGATAAGGCGGAGCCCGTGGTGGCCGTGGCTGATGTTACTTATCCCGAAGTGCTCATGTCAAGGATTCCGATCCTCGGTTCCCTTGCCAGGATTCTTGGTGGGAGGAAGTCAGTTCCGGTTGTGAAAGCGGAGGGAGGACAGTCTAGGACTGTGTCTTTTGTTGCTTGGTTGAGGATTAACGATGGGTCTTGTGTTGCTAGTCTTCAGGTTTGTAATTTATTTCATTTCCGCAGAATAGTAGTTATATTGAGGGTAAATTACAAGAAAATGCTTCATCTATCCTATTGTTTCAACAAACATCGTATCTTAGAAGTTCAACAACTCCTTACCTATATATGATTATTAATGAAATCATTAAACCTTTTAGTTTGTTTTCGAGGCGTCTGAGAATATCTTTGCACTTTCACAGTTCACATATTTTGAAAGTTGAAAGGAAGAAAAGAAAAGAAAAAAGATTTATTTAACAAAATGAGATGTCACATCATATCCAGTATTCCCTTATTATTTTGGTTTTAACTTGTTTTTAATTTTTTTAGGTTGTAGTCGACTCTTCTTTATATCCTCTTGGACAAATTACACATGTTGGTACTTCTGTATTAGTAGAAGGTGTTATTGTGAAGATACCTGCACCGAAAAAGCATTCAATAGAGCTTAAAGCAGAGAAAATCCTACATGTTGGGAGTACGAATATCGAGAAATATCCCTTAAGAAAATCACGTTTATCTTTGGATACTGTGAGATCTTACCCACACCTCCGTCCTCGAGCTTCTATGGTAAATTGAGATTCTTTATCTTTCATGTATAGTTTTAATTAATTTGTTTTGTGTGAATATTTCTATACATTAAAATGGTTCTTGATTGTTAAATAAGAGAGACATTTTCCCATTATGTATGTATCTTATTTAAGAATTTCATCTTCACTTAACACAGGGAGCATCTGTTGCCCGCATTCGCAATAGCTTATTCAATGCAACACATTTGTTCTTCCAAAGCAACGGTTTCCTTCATGTGCATATGCCCATTATCACCACTATGAGTTCAAGAGCCGATGCCAAAATGTTTCAAGTATCAACTCTTCTCAACAAATTAGTTGACATAGAAAAGACAGACGAAAAGAATGATAAAGAAGACATCAATATTGAAGTAGTCAAGGCTGCTATCAAGGAAAAGAGTGCTAGGATCGAAGAGCTCAAAAGGACCAACAGCAACAAAGAAGTTCTTATTGGCGCTTTACAAGATCTTCAGAAGGCTCATGAACTAGCTTTACAATTGGAGGAGAAGCAACAAAGCAAGGCATTATCAGTTATGGATAAAATTTTAGATTTTTCGAAGGATTTCTTTTTACGTGGTGCATATTTATCAACTTCACCTGAGCTTCACCTTGAAAGCTATGCTTCTGCTCTTAGTAGTGTTTATACATTTGGCCCAACGTTTGAAGCTGATAAGGACGTTAAAGCTGCAAAGAATTTGGCAGAAAGATGGACAATTGATGTCGCATTGGCCTTTGCAGAACTAGAGGTAATCTTCTCTTTTCCCACTATGTTATATATGAAACTTCCCTCGCACGTGTGTAAAACACGTGCACACACTAAAGATAACAGTAATTGCACTGATAGTGAACATGCACGAAAATAAGTTAGATGAGAAAATATAAAATAAGAAAAGGTTTGCTCAAAACGTTTTCTTACTTATACTCTCTTCTTACCAGTGTTTAAAAAAACCTGTTATATAACCCGTTATAACCCGTTTTGTAACTTAAGGACGCCCTCATGTTAGGTAACACACCCATTTAACCCTAAAACTATTTAAAAAAATATGTGTTATATTGCACTAAATGTGCATTACGTTATAAAACCAGTTAACATGAGTTTTTTAAGTTAAATTGCATCTCTGATGCATCTCCACCGTCCAAATTATTTAAACCACATCCCTTCTAGTTCTGCAAATATGTGATCTCTTCGCCTCCTCCAATTGAAACCCTAGCCCTTTTGCCTCCTCTGAAAATCCTCTAGCTATCGGTGGCTTCTACGACTCCGGTGAGATAAATTTTTTATTTTTCAGTTATGTATAAGGCATCCCAGTTTATATCTTTTAAATAAATAATGATTCTGAAATTACCTTCTAAATTTTAATATTTTTATTGCTTATTTACCATAAATCATATTAGACTTGTTGCTTCATTACCCTTCAACATAATCTTTTGAGATCTGTCACAGAATTACAATATCGATATTAATTAGTGGGTTGATTGTATTGGTTAGATAATTACTTTCAGTTATTACTTGATTTTGATTAGGTCTCAGTTTTCAGTTAATACTGGAGTTTGTGAAATTAAGTTTGTACGCAATCTCTGCATATGCAAAATTTCTTGTTGCTACATAATTATGTTTAGCTTGGTTGATGTAGTGAACTCAGTTAGTAATTAGAATATTTTTGTGAAGCTAAGAACTCGAGAGTTGGGAGTGTTTAGACTTGTTTTTATTGCCTTAAACTTAATGATGTTAACATATTTGATAATTTGATAATGCTTTCTGGAATGGTTGTTCGTTGTATATGACTAATTTTTGTTAAGAAATTGTGATACTATATTTTTACATTTGATAATTGTGATGTTATGTTTGTAAAGTTTGATGATTCTAAGTATTAAAGTCATTATGAATTGTTAGTATTTATAAAATATCTAAATAGTTAATTAATAATATAACCTACGTGATGTGTTACGTCTTTTTGTGTTTTATTCCTTAACCCTTAACACAAGACCAAGGTTACATTAACTTATTCTCGTCATTTTCAACATTGCTTCTTATTACCTAATATTCTCTTGAATTAAATTTGGACTATTTGTTTTATAGGATGCAATGAATTGTGCAGAGGATTGTTTGAAGTTTCTCTGTCACAAATTTCTAGAGAGCTGTCCTGATGATTTAATTCTTATGTCAAAACGCGTAGACAATAATTGTATTGATCGCCTTAAATCTGTTTGCTCAAACCCTTTTCCAAGAATTACTTACACAGAAGCATTGGATTTTCTAAAAAAGGTAATTTATTGAATGTTCTCTTAAAAATATCAGTCTAATCCAACAAAAATAAATCAACTTTAACTAACTTGCAGGCTGACGATGGCAAATTTGACGCACAAGCTGAATGGGGAATTAGTCTATCAAGAGAACATGAAAGGTAACTATATATAGTACTCGTAATAAATTATATTCCACTACTTCTCATATATTATTTTAATTAATAATTTTTGTTTTTACTGAAAAATTATGGCAGTTATTTGGCTGATGTGTTTTTCAAACAACCAGTGATCATATACGAATATCCAAAAGAAATTAAGCCATTTTATGTTCGTGAAGCAGATAATGAGAAAACAGTCTCCGCGTTTGATATTATTGCACCAAAGGTTGGTCTCTAGTATGATGTTTGCAGTTCTTTTTTTTTATTATAAATTTTGCTTGTCTTCTTAAAAAATTATCTAGTTTTCAGGTTGGAGTATTAGTTCAGGGAAGCCAAAAGGAGGAGCGTCTGAAAAAGATTACTACAAGGTAAAAATAAGGGTAGACTTCCCAAAAGCCATCTAAACTTTTCGAACAAAACACCCTAAACTTCATAAATAAGAGAAGACCTTCTGAACTTATTTCACTAAAATTGAAGTCATAAGATGCGGCTAAGATGCTTTTGTGTGTGACATGTTTCGCTCAATTTTGCCTCTCTATTTACCTAAAATATATCTGTCATATCACACTATTTCTAAGTCAGGGTAGACATAAGGTGATACAGTTAGTTTAGACCTTTTATGATCACATTAACGTTGTTGCCGACAACTTCCAGCAGTTCGGATGCTTTGTTATAACTTCGAAAGCTTAGCAAGGTCTTCTCTAATTCATGAAGTTCGGGGATTTTGCAAAACACCCTAAATGTGGGAGGATTTTGTGAAAATACCATGAAAATAAACTGAAGTTTAGCGTTGCCATTAATAATATGACCTAGATAAGGTAACGGAACATGGAGGATCTAATTAAATTTTTTTTTTGCCAATATTCAAAATGATTTAGACTTGAAGAAACTGGATTGTCTATGGAACAGTATGAGTGGTACTTAGATATCCGAAGGCACGGTACTGTCAAGCACTCTGGTTTCAGCCTTGCGTTTGAGAACCTGGTTATGTTTGTAACTGGAATCGACAACGTCAAAGATGTCATTCCATTTCCAAGAACTAGAGGTAGTGCTGGTGTTTAGGAATTGTGAGGAAATTGTGGTGGAACTATGTATATTGGAGCTGTATAAAGTTATGTAATTATATACTTTTTTAAGTATTATGACACATGTTTTCATTGTATTCTACGATGATAACAGTCTTCTATTGTGGATAGAATTAAAAAAAAAAAAAACATTTGTGGAGAACGGGTGATTGAAGAAAGAAAAAGGATAATACGAGAAGGAAACTGACAATTAACAGAAGAAGAGATATTGGACGGACCCCGTCTCTGCGACATGTATTATGATCACTTTTAAGTTTGACATTGGCAGATACAATGCTCAGAGCTGAACGCATTGATACCATGACGATAGACCTCCCATACTACCACACCCTCCCCCTCCCTTCCTCACCATTTGCTTCATGATATCCTCTACAAACCTTGTCGGAAACAACGCCATCTATCGAAGAAGAGGCATGGGGGGAGATTAACAGTGTTCACTGGAGTTCCAATGGGTTTATCTGTTGAAACATTGGATACAAGGGGGGTAATAAGCGATACATGGTGATAGTATAAGAGATCTATGTACAACTAATCCTCAAAAATTTAGCCATTTGCCACGGTAAACGCCCAAGAACTCTTAATAAGACTAGCTAGATTTTTCGCAAAACTTCAGTAGAGGTTCTTGAAGTATAGGCCAAACAACATTTAGGTCCTTGATGTTTGTAAGTCATCACATAAAGTCCTTAATGTTTCCTTTGTCTTTAGCATGGTCCTTCTTGAAATGTTCTATTAAAAATCACTGATGTGGCAGACTAAAATTGTAATTTTTGAAAATTTGTTTGATGATTGGACATATTTTCCTTCTCTCTTCTTATATACTAGGTCCAAAAGTAAAGGGCCTTCTCGAAATTAGTCCCTCATATTTTTAGTATTTTGAAATTATTTTGAAATTAGTGCCCAAAAATTTCCATGCTTTATAATTGGTCCCCCAAATTTATTAAGTGTTTTAAAATTTATCCCCCAAAATAGTTCAACCTAGAGGGTGTTCGGTAAGGCTTATTTTTTGAAGCTTATAAGCTATGTTGGTTTTCAATTGCTTTTAGCTTTTTATGATAAAAATGCTATAAAAATTATTTGGGTATAAGTGTAATTTATTTGGTCAAACCTAACTTATATAAAAGAGTTTATAAGCTAGTTTTTTAAGAGCTAGGTCACACCAGCTTTTGAAAATGGCACTTATAATGTAACTTATATATATTACTTTACCAAACGGTAGAAAGGAAAAAATTAGCTTAAAAGCTAGTTTGACAAAAAAAATAAGCCTCCCTAAACACCCTCTAGTCCTAACTAGAGGGACTAATTTTTAGAAACTTAAAAGATTTGGGGGACTAATTTGAAAATATAAAGATATAGGGGACCATTACGAAAATTTGGCAGATCAATTCAAAACACTTTGGGACTAATTTTGAAATATTAAGATTTAGGGGACTAATTTGAAAATATGAAAATATCTGGGGATTCACCTTCGGAGGCGGCCTCAGACAACGCTGTTTTATTAGAATAAGTTCAACTTTTGATATTAATCCCCTAAATCTTTCATATATTTTTCGAAATTAGTGCCCCAAATCTTTATATTTTAGAAGTAATCCTTGAAAACTTTTAAGTGCTTTGAAATCAGCCCTCCAAATCTTCGTATTATGAAATTAGTTCTCCAAAATTTTTAAGTTTTTTAAAATTAATCCCTCTAGTTAGCATGAGGTTAAAATAGTTGGATGACCAATTTCAAACATATTTGGAGGACCAATTTCAAAATTTGAAGATTTGGGTGACTAATTTTGAATTACAAATAGATTACGGGGCTAATTTCAAAATAAAAAGATGTTTGGTACGTATCCAAAATATGAAAGATTTGAGGGACTATTATCGAAAAAGCCCTTTACTTTTTGGTTTGGTAACCAAGGAGAGAGGAAGAGTGATGTCTAGTTAGAGCATCTCCAACAGCTTCTCCATCTTCTTGAAATACTCAATTTTGGGGAATATAGAGTTTTTTTTTGGTCCAACAGATTCCTCATCTCATTCCCCAAAATAGGGAATGAGGAGAAAAAATAGGGAGTCTTCCCCAAATCTGCAGCATTCTCCAAATTTTTGGGGAGAGCTTTATTGTTGTAATAAATGCGATTTTTCAAAATGGGGAAGCTGTTGGAGTTGGAGCAAAAATAATTTGGAGAATATGAGCTTTGTTTCTCCATTTTGGAAAAAAATTTGGGGAAGCTGTTGGAGATGCTCTTAGCGACCATTTTTCAAAACTCACAGCTTTAATCTGTCACATGAGCGATTTTTAACGGAATTTTTTAAAAAGGACCCACGCTGAAGACGGAGCAATTGTTAAGAACTTTATTTGATAAATTACAAACATCAAGGGCCTAGATGATGTTTGATCCATACTTCAAGGACCTACATTGATTTTTTGCCTAGATTTTTCACCCATGCACATGAAACTGAACTAAGACTTTCAAACAACATTTGATTCGAAGAATTGATAGACTAAAAGAAAGAACAACATGCGTCCATGATAGTATATCCTCCATAAATCTACTCTTGAATGGCCTTTTTCTCAAATCCCAATTCTTTTGAGTCCCATTCAGAACATGAGAAGGCGTCCGTTTGTTTGTCTGCTTTAGTTTGTTGTAAAGGAGGCGTCCGTTACATGATCAAATCGCAAAAAGATAGTGATTAAAAAGTGTAGCTTGATTACTTTCTAAGGCAATAAAATATCATATGTAATTGGTATCTCATTAAGTTAATTGCACGCTAGTGCAAAAAAATTATTCAAGGCTAATAATTTGGCAAGCCAAATCCCAAGGAGGAATGTCACCTCTGATTGTGCTTTGCTTAGTTGCTACTGAAGGTTGGCTGATCCATAAAGTATGGGTTGAAAATTGAAGATTTCAGATCGGAAAAAAGGTAATAACAACAAATAAAGATGAAATTAGAAGCAAAATTAATTTAGCTACAAATTTATAGAACGCAACTTGATCCATTTATATAGAGAAAGAAAAACTATTCTTAATTCATGACACAAATAGCGTTGATTAGTTTATATATATATATATATATATATATATATATATATATATATATATACTTCTGTTTAGCTATGCAGCATGGAGGTAATGAGCAAATAAACAAGGAAACAAGAAAACCAATCATTCTTTGCTTTTCCTCCCTTTCCTTCTTCCTTCCTTCCTTCCTTCTTCCTTCTAGATTAAGAATGTTCTGTAGAAATGTTGGTGGATGTTCCTTATAAATGCAATTTCTCTCGTTTCTCCGGATAAAAGGGATCATTTGATAATGTTTGAAGAATATAGATCGTATCAGAACAATTACTTATTAATCTTCTAAATTGCAGTCTACTGCTCCTTTATGAATTCTGTTTGATGTTATGAATAACTAGTTTTCCTCTCTTAGAACATAAACTGCTAAGGAGCATGCGCATATGATTCTTAAAAATCTGAGGATGTGATTTTTATTTTCTCTAATATCTTAATTTGTATGATTTAATTCCCCCAACTAGCAAAATTAAAATAATACAGATATTATTATAGCTAATGGGTAAGGGAGCATAACCATCAAATATCCCTAGTATCTGTTGCTTGGATGAGGGTGCACCTTGCTCACGTCTTGTCGGCATATCTCTTGAATCCCGGCGTTCATTCCCACCTTCATGTCCCAGACTACTCCATGACCTAGACTCGATCATCATGACAATTATGCTATTAATTTATTAATTGATTAGGAACTATAATAATTCACTTATTTCATGGCATAGCTGTTGTAAGTGGGTTTGGCCTCATGGGTCAAATTGTTACCCGATCCATTAAAGAACTCAACCCGTTTTATTGTGAATGTCTCACGTTCTGGGATTTCTTCCCGTTGGGGAACGAGTCTCACATAACGTAACTTACGTGAGGAATATCAGGAGGAAAATCAGGGGCAGTTTCTTGGGAACGTAGGGTGAGATGGATGCCCATAAATAGAGAGGAGTTCTTCTCCTCTGAGATCAATTATAAACAATATGATCTCTTCTTCGGGGTCCCCAATAGAAATCTCCGTCCCCCCCCTCCTTATTGGTATTAGAGCCTCTAAAAGCCCTAAAAGTCCCCAAATTCCTCCGACGCCGACCAACCCAATCGAGCCGATCGCTCTGCTCTCTGCCCCAAAGTCCCCAAATCCCTCCCATCGACCGTCCTCCCGTGGTACACCCGCGGATCTCGTCGCCGTGATCCCCCCCCTCCCTCTCTCTCTCTCTCTCTCTCTCTCTCTCTCTCTCGATGCCAATCAGCTGTTTAAGACTCCCCCGAAGCCCGATCGAGCTGCCTTCCTCCGTCATCGGCCCGCGCCCATCAGCATCCTACTCCTTCCGTCGTCGGCCAGCGCCCACCACTTGCCCGTAGCCGCCCTCCGGTAGGACGCCCTCCGGTCGTGTCCACAACTCGGCCGCACCCGTCACTTTTCTTCCGTCGCTGTTTTTTTACTGTAAGTCTATTATATTATCCCACAGATTCACTTACCCTCTAGATTTTTTTTACAGTAAGTTTATTATAGTCTATTATATTATCCTAATTATTTGGGCTTATTGTGCAGATTTAATTTTTTTAATTTTGGTTTAAAAAATTGGGACTGTTTGGAAAAGGAAAGGGATTCTGTGAATCTGTTGATTTAGGGAATGTTTTTAATTTTTAATTTTTATGACTTACATCGTGCTTTATCTGTTTGATTTGTTGTGAGGCTAGTAGTATTGTATAATTTCTTGTATATTCATACAAGAACCTCAATTTTCTATTATTATAGTTTTTCTAAGTATTACAGTTAGAATATTCCTTTTTTTAATTAATCTTTGCTTACCTTTGATAATAGTTAGCATTTTTTGAAATTAATAGTTTATTCATTTCCTTGAATTAATTTTGTATATATAATTAATCTTGTTGTTATTAAAAAAATCTTTATATTTCATTATAATAGTTACAATACAATTTTTAAATTTTTTTATTAATAGTTGTTTTAGTATCAATTAATTAAGTTAGTTTTATATTTTAACAACCTGAAATCCTGTTTGAAATATCATACAACTTAATTATCAACATGGCTAGTAAATTGATTGCATCTGAACTGGTAAAAATAGAATGCCTTAATGGTTCCAACTATGATATGTGGCATAGGAAAATTAAGTACGGACTTATCCATGACAATCTAGATAGTGTCCTAGATATTTCTGCATCAACTCTTGGTGATGATCCCACTGATGCTTAAAAAAGAGAGCTTGATCAGTGGCAACTTAAGGACAATAAGGCTAAAAGCCTGATGTTAATGTTCATGGAAGATAGTTTAATCAAAATTTTTGAAAACTATAATACGGCTAGGGAAATGTGGCTTGCAGTTAAAGAGAAGTATGACATCACTTCTGAGGTGAACATACAGCTCTTGATGCATAGATTTAATTCAACCCATATGCAAGAAGGTGATAATGTTACCGAACATGTGAACAAGATGATTGTCATGGCTAAGGACCTAGCTTCAGCACGATCTGAAATTCCAGAAAAATTGCAAGTGACAACTATTTTGAATAGCTTGCCACCGTTACTAGATATGGCCGCCACAACACTTAGGCTTAATGGAACCATTAAACGTGTCACTAACCAGCCAGCTCAACTAGCAATGGAATAAGATTTACTAGCTAGGTGGAGACATTCAGATGTGAACCTTGTGTAGAAAGAAGAAGCAATGCAGCTCACTACCGCAAGGCACAAGGAAGTCATCAGTTTGGACCTGTCAAGCCTTCCTTCAAAGGACCTAGCCAGAAATGTGCTCGCGGTAAGAAAGGACCTCTTGGATCATGCTACATCTATAGGAAGTTCGGCCACTTCAAAGCCAACTGTTCACAGACAAAGAACAAGAGCGGTCCCAAACGCCCAGAACAAGGAGGCTCCGGTAAGCGGGAGTTCATCGGCGTCATTGAGTGTAATGCTGCAACTACTGACGTTGGTGGCTGGTGGATTAATTCGGGAGCTACCCGACATATTGCAAAGATGAAGGAAGGGATATGCGACTTCAAGGAGCTGAAGAAGGGAGATCAAAGGATTTACATGGGGGAAAATACCTACCTAGATGTTTAAGGTATTGGTTCGTACAGATTGGATCTTGGGGACAGCATCATGGTTCTTAAGGAAGTGTTTTATGCACCTGGCATAAGACGTAATCTGATCTCCGTCCCAGTCCTGTAGGCATTCAAAAATGCCAAGCTTCAAAATATGAAGAGGATTGTCAGAAAAATGAACATCATCCCAATCCAAGACGAGGTTCATTGTTTAGTGAAGATCTACTTCAGGAACGAGGGTCGCCACACAGCGAAACTCAACACCAAAGACGAGGTTCGCTGCATCACGAAGCTCGACATCAAAGTTCATCACTGAACAAAGCTCCTTTTGAATATGGAACTCGTCATTGGATACGAGGTTTGGAACTCACCACCAGACGTAAAGCTACTTTTGAATATCAAACTTGCTATGTAGTTGGACTCAACTATCAAAGACGAAGTTCGTTAGTGAATACAAAGTTTGTCAGACGAAGTCAGTGAAGACAAAATTCGTCAGAAGAAGCTGGCTTACTGTGAAGTTTACTTTGTAAGGCGAACCTCGCTGCGTATCGAGGCTCGTCTTACTTGACGAACCCCGAGGCTCGTCATCCACGTGAGATCTAACTGTAATGACTCCAAAGATTTAGTCAGCTACGTGGGCTAATCTTCAGGAGCACGTTACAACGTGCGCTGATTTAGAGGAGGTAATTACGCTCCTCTACCCGTGATCGTAGCACGACGGTTACATGCTTAAACCCTATAAATAGCCATGGATGGCTATAAAGAAAAGGGTTGGTTGGTTCGGACTTTTAAAACTTTTGGCAATCATCAGAAATCAGAGCTCCTGTGTTTAGATCTGGAATTCGAACCTCGATTCTAGCAGTCTAACGAACGTCAAAAACTCTAGCAATCTTGTTCTGATCATCAATAGGAGGCAATCTCGACTCAAGCATCGGGGGAAGCATCATTTTGCCACCAAGAACCCACGTTAAACAAGGAGGAGCTAAATTAATCTTCTCTTCATCTGTAATCGAGAGAGGGAGAGTGAGTGATTGTAAGGGTTTCGTACCAAGTGATTGAACCCAGTTTTCTTAAAACAAGATAATCAATCCCAGTCAATTTTTTAACCCTACAGACGATGGTGATCACAGTAGGAGCAGCCATTCTTTCTAACGAGATGGTGGTGGCGCAGTCAGATAAGATTGCAGTAGGAACCGAGGTTGAGACCCTGGTCATCGAGTTTGACCAGACCAAATATGAGGAGTATATCTCTTCTTGAGCATCTAGACCCACGAAGGCATGTAAATGTCGTCGAATCTCATATGAGACTTTAGCGCAAGTGGCTTCTGATGATTCAACTCGAGTTAACCTCGAGGAAAAGTCCATGCCCCTCAAAGAGGAGGCTCCACTAACTAGCCGTCAGGCTAAGAAATAGGTTGTCAAGCAACCTAGCAAAACTTCGGCTTCTACTAGCCAAATTATAGCTTTTGATAACGAAACTCGCCCAGCTTCGGCTAAGGCAAAAGTTCCTATTGGTCCACTGTCGAGACGCGCTTGACAACGTCAGCTCCAGAACCAAGCTCATTGTAGGGCTCGAGCTTTGGTCTCACTAGACGGTTTTCACTATCGACCGAGAGCTAACCAGCCCAAGGTCAACAAGTTTGACGAGGGTCAAGTGATTGGGGAATATCAAAATGATGGACCTCATCCTCATACCCGAGTAGACCCAGAACACGAACCTCATCCTCAAAAAAAGGTTTAGCAGATTCAACAAGCGGTTCATACCGAGGTTCATCATGGAAACAAACTTTAAATTAAGAACCGACCGTGAAGACGAACTCGCCAAACTCGCCCTATCAACAAACCTCGTCATATGAATGGCGGAGTTTGTCAAGCTACTTAAGGTCGTCAACCTCTATCATTCAGAGGGTCTTGCTCGGGTAAAGCCAAGATGGCAGAGTCAGCTGGGAGTTGTCCTGCTGGTGACCTTCAGGATTATCTCACGCGTAAGCACATCATGAGTCAGATGCAATCTCATTGCTGCTATGAGAAGCTTATCTCTGTAGTGCTTGCCCAATACCCATGTGGGGAGTCGGCATACAAGTCTTTAGTTTTTGAACGATTGACTGAGCTGTCGATGATCTTGTCATCAAGAAGAAGACGCTTTCGTCCAAAAAAGCAAGCATCCAAGAATATCCACATTGAAGTGACAATCAACATGGTTAGCAAGGGTAAGAGAAAAGTCTTAGCTATTGCCACTTCTCAACCTTCCAACATAGATCAAAGTAAACAAGTAAGTACTCAAATGGCTGGAAGTGAGGAAGACCTAGCGTGGTAGATGGAAGAGAAACAATCAATCATTCGTCAACAACAGGAGTCTATCAGACGCCTGGAAGCAATGGTGGAGAAACTCCTCGGGGAGAAAGAAAAGAAGAAGAAGAAGGTTTATCCCTAAGCCTCGGGATCAAGGCGTAGGCAACCTTCACCCATCAATGAAGAAAATAACCGTCGAAACCAAGATGGCAATGAAGAAGACGACGAGGAGGAAAATATTGTGAAGATTCATTCTGAATCATCCGAAGCTGAATCCAATCCTCGTACGAAAGTACGAGACCAAAAGTTGGATGATTTCCAGAAGAAACTTGACACATTGAAGCTCCAAGGAAACTTCAAAGAACTGGGGGGTAGCTAAGCCATATCCAAGTGAATGGTATACGATTCTGTATCCCCTGAAGATCAAACCACTCAATTTAGTGCAATTTGATGGTAAGGGTTCCCCTACCCAACATATTTATTATTTCTAGTCGCAGACCAGGCATATAATGGGTAATGATCCTATTATGACTCGGTTGTTCATCAGCAACCTAAAAGGAGTGACTTTTGAATGGTTCCGTAAACTCGAGTCTAGGTCAATCCAAAGTTGGAGAGATTTGGAGAATCTTTTCCTAGCTCGATTCTTCGACGATGACATTGATGTGTCTATGGCCACGCAATTGGCTGAGAAGCAGAAGAAGATGGAGTCTGTTAGTGATTTCATCAAGAGATTCAAAAATTGATCGTTACATTCGTGTGATCAAGTTTCTGAAGCTACTCTTGTGGAGATGTGCCGCAACAATCTTTCTATTAATATTTTGTCTAAAATGGGCACTATTGAAGCCTGTTCATGGAAAGATTTGGTTTAGTAGGGAGAGCAGGTAGAAAACATGCTCAAGAGGATAGATGCTGAAGAATCTTAGGAATCTCAACCTAAGAAGGGAGGGGGTAAAGGCAATTATAACGCCCAAAAGCAATCAAAAGGGAAGGATAATCTAGCTGTAGAGACAGTCACATCCCCTAAATCTTCCGTGAAACAAAAGGAAAATACTTCTGACAATCATTTTTAGAAAAAGTACGATTTCAAAGACGAATATGTGGTTTCTATCCTCACATCTTTGATCAAGATGAAGAAGATTAAATTGTCGGAGGTGAAACGGAGTGAAGAAGTGTCAAGGACCGATGATCCTAATTACTACATGTACCATAGGATGGTGCACCACCCGACCAAGGCTTGTTACATCTTGAAAGATAAGATCCATGCTTTGTTAGATGCAGGGGTGATGACTCTTCAAGCCGAGCAAAAGAAGGTATCTGCAAATATAGTCTCGCTATAGTTTGGAGACATTGCTGAGGTGCAAGTTCAAGATGACTTGAAACCAATTCCCTAAGCAAAGACAAGGGTTGTAAACCTTGACCCTCATCAGAAGAAAGAGAAGGGAATAGTCCCCTACACTACCTCTGAAGGTGAAGTAATGTGGGTTCATCCTAACTTACTAATGGACGAGCAGTGGACATCGGTAAACTCGAAGAAGCCTAAAGTCAAAAGAAGATTTTGCAACGCTATTTCAGTCATCCCAGATGAGGGGGTTAAAACTGCGTTACTTAACAGTTCTAAAGATGAGCAACCAGCATTTACTGTACAACCTGCACAGATATCAGGAACACGCGAAGGAAAGGAGTATTTAAAGAAATACCCTGAAATAGCAGTTATACCATCCAAACCAGGGAAAGAAGTAACGGAGCAAACACAAGCGAATGAACTTCGTTACAGCAAAGCACTTAGAAAAGATGCACCAGAGAGCTCGAAAGATCCTTTTCGGTTTGATGTACTGGCTCAGTTAGCTAATATCCCAGCAAGGATTACCTTGTTTGAGCTTTTGTGTTTATCTCGATCAACAAGGGAAGCCCTTCGCGAAGCATTGACAGATAACATGGCTTTTCTCACATACTTTCCACCAAACCCAGTCGGAGCAACACTAGAAGAAGCTTGCCCTCAATGTTGTCAAGTCTTTCAATGAAGGATATCGTGCATCATTTTTTCTCAAGAAGATATGCATGTGAGAAACCAGAAACACGATAGACCATTGTACTTCACGAGGCATATCGGCTCTATTCGGGTAGATAGAATTCAGGTTGACCCTGGTTCTGCTTTGAGCACATACCATTGAGGCTCATTCATTACCTTGGAGTTTCTCTACATCGTTTATCAACGATGGGAACCACCATCTACGGTTTTAATGCTTCCAACACTCGTCCCCTTGGCAAAATCAAACTCAAATGCCAGATGAGTGACTTGAGGATAGATGTTACTTGCTACGTCATTGATGTAGAGATGTCTTATAATTTGTTATTAGGCCGACCATGGATCCATAATAATCTGATTGTTCTATCAACTCTGTATCAATGTATGAAATATGTAGATGAGAGTGGTGAAGTCAAAACAGTGGTCACAGAGAAGCAACCATTCAAGAGGGTGGAGAATTATTTCACCGATTCTATCCATTACCTTGAGGGTAAGCCATTTGAAGTATCACTGAATGAAGAACCAGATAGCGGTAATGAGGCTGATACCGAGTCCGAGCACGAACAAGGTCTTGTTTTTAATGACATAGAACCCGTCATAATCGATCTTAAAACTCTGGATGTAAATGATCCTGTTTATAAGGACAGCGAAGTTATTTTCGATAATAATGATGAGTTAGCTTACTTATTGTGTGTTGAATTAAAGCCTGACGTGTTAGGTACAAGCACCAGCATATTGGTAGACCCTCTACCCCGATTATATGTTGAATCAAATTTATACATACCGATGCAATCATCTTTTGTGACAAATCGGTAACGAATTGAATCTTCGCAAGCAGTTTTCATAGTGCCGGCTAACGTTAATGGCCAAAAAGATATCATTTTTGGGAAGAGTGATGGCCCGTCGCAAACTCTTTTGGAAGAATTCGAGAAGGAGGAAAAAGATTCGCAATTCTCGTATTTTACACCAATAACCCAAAAGCTTATGAAGAAAATAGGATATGACTTCATCCATAAGGAAGGCTTAAATTTCGGTAAAGGGATTGTAGGCATCAAAAATTACCGATAGGTCCCCGCAAACAGCTCAGTATTAACGAACGACGATGAACGTCACTACCCGGTTCACAAGAGTTCCATTGACGTCGGTGAGCGCCTGAAGTGAACCGACGGACTACGTGAGCCGACAGAATATTAGAATAACGGGGATACGGACTGACCGAGAACCCCGCAACAGCTGCAAACAGACCAATGCCCGTCGTGTCCCACTCGCCCCACTGATAACCCAACTATCGGGATCTGCAGAGCTCTTCGTCAGAATTCCAACGCATCTGAAATCACTCAAATCCGAGGTCGGACGAAAAGTCAACGGCGAATCAACGGCGGAACAACGGCAAACAATCTCGGACTGAACCGAGGCACCCGCGGTGTCCCGGCGAGGTCAAAACACCCGAGGGGTGTCTTGGCAAAGCTAAGACACCCCAGGGGTGTCTCGGCCTGGCCGAGACACCCTAGGGTGTCTCGGCCACGCCGAGACGCCCCGGAGGTGTCTTGAGTGTTTTCTACGGACACGTAGGCGTCTTGAGTGTTTTCTATGGACACGTAGGCGTCTTGAGCATTTTTTACGAACACGTAGGCGTCTTTAGGATTTTTTACGGATAAGGTTTGTTACAATGGATAAGGCAGCCCCTAGGGTCTCCTCTTGGCCTATAAATAGACCCCTTGGGTCCTCATTCAAAGGGTTGGATTTTTGGGAGAGCAAGGCTAGAGCTTTGGAGCTTAGAGCGAGATCTGAATTTTAAAGTAGCGAAGCCCTGCCGGAGCGAGGAGTGAGAGTTCTTCATCAACCCTTCGTCACCCGTCCCCTTGGTATTACCCTTCGTAGGTAATACTAAGAAGAGCTACTATCTCGTTTTAGCCGAGATATACGCTTTAAAACTTCTAGATCTCACGCGGATCGACAAAGTTCTGTTTCTATATCCCTTCGCGGATAGACGAAACTCTGCCGGATTTTTCTGGAACGGATCTGATTGACCGACGGTCCACGGATATCAACATCCCCGTCACAGGCAAAAGACCCACGCAAGCGAGACCGCACCAAAACGGGATCTCGTGTTTATTTTCGATAAAGTTGTAATCTTTGTTTTATTGCACAAGTAGATCTTATAAAAAGATCGACTTTTCATTTAATTTTGTTGTAACGCTTGAAGTTGTAACAGATTCGAATGCAATGAAAACAGCAACTTTTCCCGAAAACAAGCTGGCGACCACAGTGGGAGCCGCCGATCTCGTTGCCGAGATCGTCGTGACGCAACCGGCCTTCAAGATCCGGGTGAATGAAGAGATCGAATACGAGTTCGATCAACAGAAGTTCGAAGAGTACCTCTCTTCCTCCTCCTCCAGATCCGCCTCCCCAAATAGGCGCGGGAAGACTCCATCCTCCCGAAGGGCTCGTGGGATCTCCAACTCCTCAATCCAAGATCCCGCCGTTGCTGCTGCTACACTTGCACCACACAACGTCCCCGCGTCGTTCAGTGTGGTCAAGGCTGTAGATACATCCTCCACAAAGGCGATTGATGATGCAACTCCAGCTCCATCAAAGAGGGCTCGCCAAAGACGGCGTCAACGCCTCGTCCTACAACAAGCCAAAGCCTCTGAATCGATGGACGGGATCCGCTACAATGAGGATCTAAAGTCCAGGTACCGCCAAGAACAACAACGGCAAACCACCAACTCCTCCTCCAAAACAGAAGCGAACGAATGGGTTCGCGTCAAGAGGAATCGCTCCACCCTCGAGGAGCGAATCAAGAAGCGTCGGGCGCTGCTTGCGCATGCCCGACTCCTCCTAAAGAAGGCGGAGGAGATGCAGCAAGAAACGGCGGTCAAAAAGCCGTCTACAAGCAGATTGGTGTGGGTTCCCAAATCAAAACCATCACCTCCAGCGAAGAAGGGTGGAGTTATCGCCCGAAGTTCCTCCAAACCAGATCATGTTTCTCCTATTCCGGCACCTTCAACGGGGCCAGGTAAGAACGGGGATCATTCAAGATCCCAAGTTCCTTTGATAGGTCGCATCGGTCCTTTATCGGAAAACCGAGGTAGAGTACCTGTCAAAGAACGGCTAAGACCATTGAAAGGTCCCCAAGTTTCAAATCAGACTGGGGGTCGAATTAATCCCCCCAAGAAAGATGACAAAGGGAAAGCCCCTATCACCGATCGCACCGGGTTGCGAGTCGAAGTAAAAGAACCCGTTCAGTTTCTACGCTCACAAAAGCGTAAACTTGAACGGGCCACTTTTGAGAAAACTAACAAAACTTCGCATTCCCAAAGGGAAGCACACTCATCTGATGATGATGGTGTTATACCGGGGAACACATGCCAACACTCTATAGGGTGCTCCAGTTATCAAACTGACGAGTTGTACTATAGAGCTGGGGGTATAGAAAAATCCCGAAAGAGATATGTGCAGGACATGGAGTCTCGCTGCCCGTGCGCTAACATAATCAAGGCAGTGCTATCTGAATGCTGCTGTGCTCAAACCCCAAGGAGAGTCTCGGTGTTCGAAAGAATTTCCACACCGAAACGCTTCCACAAGAAGAAATTCGTCTGCCAAGAAGACGAATATCCAAGAGTGTCGGTTAACATGACCGGCGGAGGGGGATCAACACAATACTTCGGCATAGATCAGCTTGCCGAGGTATCCCGATGCATGACGCGGTTGCCACCAGGAACCAGGGGCCAGAAGAATTACCGAAGGGTACAAAAGGGGCTCTCTTTAGAAGAAGAGGAATCAGATGCTGATTCGGATTCTTGCTCTGCTGTTGCATCCGATGACACGGCTTCGAGTGCAGGCCAACCTTATGAATCGCTCATGATCAGCACTGAACAGGTAACTAAGATACTTGAAGAGGCCCTCGCCAAGCAGAAGGAAAGCTTCAAGTTTGAAATGGAGATGGCCATGCAGCGAATGAGGGAGATGCACGACCAACAAATTGCGGCGCTGACGGTTCACCAACCAGAGCCTAGTCGACGCAATCAAGATGAGAACGAACGGAAAGGAGATAACGTCAATATCCCTCCTGTCAACAACGACAATGGGGGCGGTCCCACAGACGATGGCGCTAAGGAGGACCACGTCACTTCTCCCCAAGATCACTCGAAGGCAGAGACGAGTGAAGACAGGAAGATGAAGGACTTGGAGAGCAAAATCAACGCGTTGATGAACGCTCAAGAGGTAAAAAGGTCCGGTATACCCTGCCCCTACCCAAGGGAGTGGGAATCGATCCTATATCCGGCAAAGTTTAATCTGATTAACTTTACGCCGTTTGATGGGAAGGGTTCCCCTACCCAACGCTTAATCTATTTTAAGTCCCATTTAGGAATCATTTCCGGAAATGAGCCCCTCATGGTGCGGTCATTCGTCGGCACTCTTCGCGGAGCTGCCTTCGATTGGTATCGCCGTCTCAAGCCCGGGAGCATCAGTAGCTGGGACGACATGGAGGATATGTTCTTAACGAATTTCTTCGATGATGACACCGAAATTTCGATCGGCACGCTGTTTGATGAAAAGCAGAAGAACGGCGAGACGGTCGAAAACTTCGTGAAGAGATTCCGAAACAAAGCAATGAATTGCAGGGATCCAGTCAGCGAAGATTTCATCCTCGAAACTTGCCACAATAACCTGACGCTCGACATTCTTGAAGCCATGGGAATGGCGCCGCCAAAGACCTGGAAAGACCTGAAGGTTCGGGGAGAAAGAGCCGAGCGATTCCTCAAGAGGAAGAAGGCTGAAAGAGGGCAGATCACAGGCAACGCTCCACAGCAAAACTTTGTCCCCAAGGGCAAAGGAAAGGCGCATGCGAATGCTGTGGACGCAAACCAAATATTTGAGGTGCAAGCACAGCCGCAACAGCAGCAGTAGAAGGCGCCTCAACAATCCAGGTGGCAACAACAGCCCCAGAAGCAGAAGGCCGCGGAGCCGAGGTTCCCGAAGGTCTACTCCTTCAAGGAGGATGAAGTCCCCGGTATTTTCAAATACCTAGTCGAGAACAACAAGATCAAGTTGTCTCCGATTCAGGATCAAGAAGACGCCAAGAGAGTCAACGATCCAAAGTACTGCGCATTCCATCGAGCGGTGCACCATCCTACCAAGGTATGCTACGCTCTTAAGGATAAAATCTAGGCCCTAATCGATGTTAGGGTCATCACTATGAAGCAACCCAAAGAGAAGAAGGTGGGTGCAAATGCAGTATCCATTAGCTTTGGGTCTGTTCCCTCGAGTTGGTTCCAACACGAGCCGGTGATCAATGCGGCGGTGAAAACGGTGAATGATGATCCGCACTAACAGCGCCAGAAAGGGCTCGTGCCACACACGGCCCCGAACGGCGAGATTCTGTGGGTTCATTTGGACTTGATCACAGATGAACAATGGACCGGGACCTCTTCCAAAAAGAAGAAGTCACAGAGAAAGGGGAAATCTTGTCACGGAGCTTCTGCTATACCAGGGGTGGATGACGACAGAATTCCGACCTTCCCGCTCTCTGAAGACGAACAGGAGACCTTTGCAACCCGAAGCGGGAACGAATATCACTACAAGTACCCGGATGCTTCCGAGCTATTGGGTACCAAAACCCCACCTTCCAAGACGCTGGCAGAACTGGGGATTGCAGCAACTCCCCCAACGCCGGTAGCTGCGGAGAAAGTCCCGCAGAAGGAGAAAGGGAAGGAGCCTGTACGCCAAGAAGTCCAAAACCCGAGGCAGTCTCGATTCAATCATCCGATTGGGAGAGACAAACCGGGAAATACGAGCTCTCCGCCCTATTTCGACATCATGGCGCAGTTGGCCAACATCCCGGCTCGGATAACCTTATACGAGTTGTTGCGCCTTTCGAAGGACACAAGGAAAGCGCTACAAGAAGCTTTGAGTGACTCTGAAGCCTTCCTGACTCGAATCAAACCATCTCCCAAAGAACCAGAGTCGTCAGCTCAACAATACAATCTGGCGGCGCATCATTTTCCCTGCATCTTTTTCACCAAAGAGGACATGCAGACGAAGAATTCGAGGCATGATCGACCTTTGTACTTCACTGGTCACATTGGCTCCAGCGTTGTCAACCGGATCCAAGTTGATCCGGGTTCCGCTGTTAGCATCATGCCATTCCGATTGATGCATAATCTCGGAATTCCGACTAGCAAATTAGCTTCCACTGGCACAACGATTTATGGATTCAATACTAGCGGGTCTAGGTCCTTGGGGAAGATCCGAATCAAGTGCCAGATCGGGGATTTGAAGTCGGAAGTCACTTGTTATGTGATTGACGCGGAAACTTCCTATAACTTACTGTTGGGTCGACCTTGGATCCACGGTAATCTTATAGTCCCGTCAACTCTACATCAGTGCCTCAAATATGTAGACACAAACAATGAAGTCAAGACGGTGGTCGCGGATAAGCAACCGTTTAAGGGATTGGAGAATTATTTTACCGATTCCCTTTTATACGGCGCTGAATCCGATACTGAATCATCGGCCCAAGGAACGGACAACAGAGATGAAGCTGATACCGAACCTGGGTTTGATTACGATGGCGGTTTTGTTTTAAATGACATTGTACCCATTGTAATCAATCTTGACGATGATGAATCATCGGAAAATAGTTGTAATTGGCAACTTGCCGAGGAACTATCAATAAACGATGATTTAGAGTACTCGATGTGTCTTGATGATGTCACTAAAGAACTCTATGATAACTCTGATTTGTATATGCCTCTTCAGTTATTTTGCATGACGAAAAAGCAAGTACACGACCCTTGCGGAACGACGCTTGTCATCCCCGCAGGGATAGGGGGTGGAAAGGAGGTCGTCTACGGCAAAGGAAAAAAGTCTCCGATACCCGACCACTTCATGGAAGAGGAAGACGACGACGATAAACCTGCCCCACATCTGTTCAGGTACGATGCGAAAGCACGTAATATGATGGAAAAGCAGGGATATGACTTTAAGCTCGGAGAAGGTCTTTTCTTTGGTCGAGGACCGCGAGTTCCACCTCGAATGGCCTATGTACCAAAAGGGAAGCCCGACGATTATTATCGCCACAAACGAGGCTTAGGCTATGTCTCCTCAGATGACGAATGTTATTGGCAAGTCATTGATGAAATTGCCAACAAAGCTAGAAACGGATATTCTTCTGATTCTTCAGCTTGGGATTCCGACACTAGTCTTGGCGAAATGTTCAAAAAGCTAATGTTGAACATGGTCACGGTTGATCCAACGACGATAGAAGAAGATGATTAGATGCCGACATGGGAAGACCCATGGGTTCATCACTTGAACATGCAATACGATGATAGGTTCGAACAAAGAGAACCTCCTACCGAAGACCAAGTAGTCCAAGTGAATATGGGAACCGAGGAAAATCCGAAGCCGATATTCATTAGCGACAGCCTCCTACCTGAGGAGAAGGAAGAGTTAATCTCTCTTATCAGGGAATACATCGACGTGTTCGTCTGGAATTATGAAGACATGCCAGGTCTCGACCCAAATGTAGCAGTGCATCGTCTCAACATTAAGCCGGATGTCAAACCAGTCAAACAACAACAAAGACGGTTTCGTCCGCAAATGATGGAGGCGATCGAAGCTGAGGTTAAAAAGCTCGTCGATTCGGGATTCATCCGAGAAGAGCAACATCCAGAATGGCTTGCCAATATTGTCCCGGTCCTTAAGAAGAACGGGAAGATCAGGATATGCATCGACTTCAGGGACCTCAATGCTGCTTGCCCAAAAGATGATTTTCCTCTTCCCATCACGGATGTTATCATCGACAACACGTGCGGGTTCGAGAGGATGTCTTTCATGGATGGTTTCTCTGGTTACAACCAGATAAAGATGCATCCAGATGATGAAAAGCATACTGCATTTAGAACGCCTCTCGGCGTCTTCTGCTACACAGTTATGCCCTTCGGCTTGAAGAATGCAGGTGCTACATATCAGCGAGCTATGTCGAGGATCTTCCAGGAGCATCTCCGAAAGACCGTCGAATGCTACGTTGATGATCTGGTCGTGAAAAGTCGTGACAAGAATGATCACATTAAAGACTTGAAGACCATGTTCGACTTGATGCGGGCCCATCAGTTGAAGATGAACCCTACCAAGTCTTTCCTCGGAATGTCCAGTGGTAAATTCCTGGGATTCGTCGTCACCACCAAAGGTATTCACATTGACCCGGATAAAGTAAAGGCGATCAATGAACTGTAACCTCCGAGAAACCTCAAAGAGCTCAGAGGACTACAAGGGCGATTGGCTTATATCCGTCGGTTCATCTCGAACCTTTCGGGGAAATGCCAACCGTTCTCCAGGCTCACAAAGAAGGGCGTGTCGTTCGTGTGGGACGACGCTTGTCAAAAGGCATTCGAGAGTATTAAAGAATATCTCTCAAAACCTCCCGTACTCATTGCACCGAAATCGGGCAAACCGTTCTTGATTTATGTCAAGGCGACGAACCACTCATTAAGTGCGTTGCTTGCACAAGATGACGATAACGGTCACGAGCAAGCGGTATATTATTTAAGCCGAACTATGGTGGGCGCGGAATCTCGATATCCCATGATTAAGAGAGAATGCATCGCCTTAGTGTTCGCCATACAGAAGATGCGGCATTACTTAGTTGGACAGACCATCTATGTCATCTCCAAAGTTAACCCAGTCCGGGTGTTCATGACTCAACCAGCTTCCATGAGTTGGCGGTTAGCAAAATGGGCTTTACTCTTGTCCCAATACGATCTGCACTTCAAATAGCAGAAGTCGGTAAAAGGGCAGGCCATCTGCGATCTCCTGGCATCTAATCCAACTACGGATACCGCCGAGATATATGATGACCTACCCGATGAAACCCACGAAGTCAACGCAACTTCACACCAACAAGTGTGGCGTTTGTACTTCGATGGTGCTTCCCGAGCGGCTCTTGTCACAGGTACTCCTGGATGTTCTAAGGTCTCCTCCGGAGTTGGGGTTGTCTTAGTTTCCCCAGGAAACCATGTGATGCCTCGAGCCTACTCATTAACTGAGCCATGCTCGAATAATGTAGCAGAGTATAACGCACTGATTATAGGGCTCAATTTCGCCAAGGAGCTGGGGGTTGAATATCTCGAAGCTTTCGGTGATTCTCAACTGATAGTTAAACAAGTCCAAGGGGAGTATGAAGTCCGAAGTCAGGATTTAATCCCCTATCATAAGATGGCGGTGGAACTAGCGGAATCGTTTGAAGGATTCTTCATCGAGCACGTTCCGTGGTTACAGAACACCTACGCGGATGCATTAGCAGCTTTAGCTGTATCCTTGGCACAGCCTCCCGGAACAGAGCAGTTTGTTACGGTAAGAACTCACCAACTCTTAGTGCCGCTTTATGATGAAAATGACAGGGAAGAAGAGGTCCGGGAAGTGCACACAACTCATGCTGAGTTCGAACCCCGAGATTGGCGTTTCCCCATCATCGACTACGTCCTGCATGGAATCTTGCCAGAAGATGTGAAGGAGAGAGAGTCAATCAGACGAAGAGCTCCAAGATTCTACTATAATACGGAGAATCGAACGCTATATCGCAGAGGGTACGATGGGCTGCTAGCACGTTGCTTATCAACCAAAGAAGCTGAAGAAGTGCTTAGAGAGGCACATGAAGGAGAGTGCGGCACGCACCAACCTGGTCCCAAGCTTTATGATCACATCAGAAGAATGTGATATTTTTGGCCTTTCATGATGAGCGATGCAATCACATACGCCCGAAAGTGTCACGCGTGTCAAGTACATGCGAATTATATGCACCAACCTCCGGAGCATCTGCACCCTTCAGTTACGTCATGGCCATTCGAGACCTGGGGAATAGACATTGTTGGTCCTATAAATCCCCCGTCAGTCAAAGGCGACCGGTTCATACTGGCAATTACCGATTACTTCTCCAAATGGGCTGAAGCGGTTCCACTCAGAGAAGTTAAGACGAGCAACGTCATTGCATTCATCAAGCACCATATCATCTATAGGTATGGCGTTCCAAGACGAATCATACATGACAACGGTCCTCAATTTGTCAGCAACGCCTTCATAAGATTCTGCGAAAAGTTTAAAATTCAGGACATATCGTCAATGGCTTATAATCCCACAGCAAATGGATTAGCTGAAGCCTTCAACAAGACTATCATAAAGCTCTTGTCAAAGCTTGTGAAAAATAACAAGCGGGATTGGGACGACAAGCTCGGCGCGGCTCTATGGGCCTATCGTACCACAGTGCGTACACCAACCGGCGCAACCCCGTATTCATTGGTGTACGGATGTGAAGCCGTTCTCCCTTTGGAAATCCAAATTCCATCCCTTCGGATCGCTCTTGCAACCCAGATGACGACCGAAGAGCAACATCAGAAACGTCTCGAAGAACTCGAGAGCCTCGATGAAAGGCGCCTGGAAGCTCAACAGCATATCGAGTTTTACCAAGCCAGAATTTCTCGAGCCTTCGACAAAAAGGTTCGACAGAGGAGTTTTAAGGAAGGGGATTTGGTCTTAACTGAAAGACATCCTATGACCCTTAACTCCAAGAAGAAAGGCAAATTTGAACCCAAATGGGAAGGGCCGTTCGTAGTAGAAACAGTTTACTCGAATGGCGCATATCGCTTAGTCACCAAGGACGGTGACCGGCTTATGATGCCAATAAATGGCAAATTCCTGAAAAGATACTATCCTTAGTATCTTTAGGAAAAATTGATGTACTGGGAAGTTCCCGGAAGAATACCGCATTGGGATATTCTTAGGGATAACCCGGTCGCTGTAAGAGAGATGAACAAGAAATCCACATTCGAATTCCGAATGTTCTTGTTTGTCGGACTCTAACTCTCATGAGATGAGATCTAATCATTCGATGGATTAATCTTTCCTCACAAAACTTTCATTGGTGTTGACGATTCATAGTCTCCACCACACAATTCCCACTTGGTCAAACCTTCCTACAGTTAGGACCAAAGCCAAATTCTCCTCTCGATTCCTCCAATGAACGAGAGGTCCACAAATCGAGCGATCAAACCTTCTTACGGTTATGATCGTTCTCAAACTTTCCACTTGGTCAAACCTTCCTACAGTTAGGGCCACAACCAAAATCCCCTCTCGATTCCTCCCAGGAACGAGAGGTCCACTTTTAATTCGGACAACCAAACCTATAAAAGTTAGGGTTGTTCCACCACTCTTACTTAGTCAAGCTTATCCTAGCCAAGACTGAGACCGAGTCACTACTTTTCGATGAACGAAAAGTTGTCTTTGCTCCTTTTTCCACCAAACCTATAAAAGTTAGGGTAGAGATCGGGCTTCTTCGGATTCAAATGACCAAACCTATAAAAGGTACGGTCGTTTGAACCTCTCGGATCCTGGGGGTGGAGATCCCACCTCGAGTTTCCTTTCTTGCTGAAGATAGAATATAAAATTCTTCCTCTTCAGATTCAAATGACCAAACCTATAAAAGGTACGGTCGTTTGAACCTTTCGATTCTCGGAGTGGAGATCCCACTTCTAGTTTTATCCTTCGGATCCTGGGGGTGGAGATCCCACCTCGAGTTTCCTTTCCTGCTGAAGATAGAATATAAAATTCTTCCTCTTCAGATCCAAATGACCAATCCTATAAAAGGTAGAGTCGTTGGAACTTTCTGGATTCTGGGGGTGGAGATCCCACCTCGAGTCTCCTTTCCAGCTGTAGATAGAATATAAAATTCTTCCTCTTCAGCACTGGGAGATAGAATATAAAATTCTTCCTCTCTCATTTTCCAATTGGTCTTTGCTTTCAGAAAAGACATAATTCACAACTTCCCAATCCGGACACGTTGTGTATGGGGAATTTTATCCTGAAGCCTAAGAAGGGATAAGTCATCGCCTAATACGCGGTGCTGGGTAGCCTATTCCCATAACAATGGCGAAGTCTATGTATTCAACATCATAGCACTAAGTCTAAGGGAAGCAATTTTCTTAGCACAATCCTCTCCCCTTTTCCCCTGTCTTTGCTTTCAGAAAAGACAGGGATGAAGTCAACACCTAACACGCGTTGCCGGATAGTCTATTCCCGTGAGAAAGACGAAGCCTATGTATTCAAAATCATAGCACTAAGTCTAAGGGAAGTAATTTTCTTAGCACAATCCTCTCCCATTTTCCCCTGTCTTTGCTTTCAGAAAAGACAAGGATAAAGTCAACGCCTAACACGCGTTGCCGGGTAGTCTATTCCCGTGAGAAAGACGAAGCCTATGTATTCAAAATCATAGCACAAAGTCTCAGAGAATTTTTATTCTCTCAGCACAACGTCACATGTGGAACGGATCAGGCAATCCACATGCTAGCCCGATTCAAACGGTGATCGGTAAAGGCACGTCAAACCCGTTGAAGGCTGGGGGTTTGCCAAAAACCCCGAAGTCTATACCTAACACGTATAGCCGGTTTAGTCTTTCGCCGATTGAAAGAAGACGCCAGGGTTTGAACCTAAGGAATTTTATCCTGAATCCTAAGAAGGGATAAGTCATCGCCTAACACGCGGTGCGGGGTGCCCTTTCCCTATAAGAAATGTGGTTCTCTTAGCATGATGGCATACTAAACCTGTCGGGGGCTGGGGGTGTGCCAAAAAATCCTGTGAGAGAAACAAATGCGGAGTCTCTAGTAATAGATCAAGCCAAAAGCATACAATAACAAGTTCGTTAGCCCGAAGGCAACTGACGGCTAAGAACATGGGACTCTAAACTAGAAAGCCTGTCCATGTAGCCCTGCTCGAGTTCTGCCTGTAGGCTAGCTCGGACAGAGTCTTCGGAACTGCTTAAGACCTCCGCGGTTTTACTTTGCAGCTTCATCAATCCCTCCTGTGTTGATCCCAGCTTATCGAGCGTCCATTCACGAGAACGCTCTAATCCAGCCAGGTCCTCGGCGATAATAGTGGCAGACTCTTCGGCGCGCCCCAAAGCCTCCTTCAGCCTAGCTATCTCTTCACGGGTGGAATCCAAGGAGCTGAGTAACTCGGCTCTGCTGGCGTCCTTCTTCGCTAGGGTACCCATCAGCTGTGCAACAGAATGCTCACGTGATCGAAGCTCGCTGCTGATGGAAGATCTCAGGTCACGCCACTGCGTCAACCTATCCTCCATCTGAAAGGATACAAAAGAGGAAGCTCCACCAGCCTTCAACTCCCTCAGCTCTCGGATCTCTGACTCCAGAACAGCGAATTCAGCAGTGAAAGAATCGGCCAATTCAGGATATCCTTCTTCCCTCATCATCATCATGTGACGAGAGAAGGAACGCCTGAATTGATCGAAAGAATACCCTCTGTGCAGAAGCTTGTCAATCATGCCGTTATAAAAGGCAGTGAAAAAGCCGAGGTCGGTACGAAAGATATCCCTGTCAGGATCGGTATCGGCCAAAAGAGCGTGGACGCGCTCATAAAGAGATGATCGAGACCCTGCAAGCAGCAGTGTGGGAGCTTAAGAAAACTGTCGAATGTAATCAAAAGACCCGAAAGGAAAATTCGAGGTATACCTATGCCGGTGGAAGTCCCCTCGGGTTGAGGTCCGACAGACGCCGAAGTAACGACAGGAGTGGTCATGGAGGGTATTTCAACCACCGTGGGCAAATCAGTCGTACTAGGCGGAGGTGGGAAAACGCCCGAAGCTATAGCAGTATCAGGTACAACGCCTGGTCCTATAGTTACACTTCTTTATTAGTCAAAATGGAAATTTAGACAAGTAAAGAAAAGAGGGAATCAGATATATACCTGTGGAAGAATCACTCCCAAAGAGTGGTCTCACAGTTCCTCCCGAAGTCTGTTCGGCCAACATGTCGGCCAATAGTCCAGCATCGAGTTTCAAGAAACTGGGTACAGGAGCTTGCCCCCGTTCCTCGAAACCTACATCAGGAAAAGCTCCGCCCTCAGCTGGCTTTTCTATAGCGACATCTACAAGGCGACCAAAATGTTGGGAAGATGCGTAAGAAAATAAGGAAGAAAGGAAAGCTCAGAAATACCTGCAGCATGAGCAGAGGATTCTCTTTCCCCAATATCCGCGCTTGGGTTCGTCAGATATTCTGAAAGAAAGCAAAGCGCAAAATAAACATGAATTCCTTAACTATTGAGGAGGGTATCGTCAGAGGGAGATATACCTGAATATGGAACGGTGGGCTCGACATTACTCGCCGGCTCAAGATCAATGTTCAGGTCAATGCCTAGGGAGCCATCACGAAGAGCGTCGCACATTTCTTGCATGAAGCAATCCATGTGGTCGGATCCAGGGAATACCGGATCCGGTGGAAGCTCACCCTCTTCAAAGATCCCTGGGACATAAAACATGATCATGAATCCTAAAGGTAAAGCACCTTGAAGTGATAAAAGTATATTCAAAGAGATGTTACCTTCTTCTTCATCGGCAACATCTCCCAAATCTGCCCCACAAGGACGCTGACCGACAGATGGTTTGTGAGCAGTCTTCTTCCTCTTCAAGGTACCAGCCCTCCTGGAACCAACAGGTTGGTCATGCACGGACTTGCCACTCGTGGTAGCTCGGTCTCCAGGCCCTGAGCTCGTAAAACGGGAAGCAAGTGGCTCATGATCGCCAGTGGTCCTACCTGAAATGATAACGTTCATTCCATTAAATGAACAAGATATTTCGTAGATACCAGTTGGAGTTGAGAAAGAAAATCAAAGGGTATGATAAACCTGCACCAAGTTCTTCTTGGTCGGTGTCTATATCCACAAACTCCCCCTCAGGAGTCTCGCCCTCATCATCCATAGGGAGGAGCTCTTCATCATCTCTGTTGGAGAGTGAAGATTTGCCATTTCTCTTCCTCTGCTTCTGAGCAATCTCAGCCTTACGAGCAGCCGTCATGGCAGCCTGCACTGAGTGATCGGACTCTAACTCTGAAAGGCTCCTCACACCTATGAATTCATAGGCAGAGAGGAACCACTTGCAGCTGAGGAAAGTGATCAAAGGCTTACGCCTATAAGAGGGAAGAGCAAAGCGGGCTCCGGTGCAGCCCACCATAGTCCATAGCCATGCTCGTACACCGTCAACGAGTCCTCCCTCAACCTTCAAACCACGGCTAGGGTTCCCAACGTATAGTTGGTCATAGCCGAACTGACGAGCAAAACGGCAGGGGAGGTAAGGCTCAATGTGACACCGGTTCTTCACCCTGAAGACAAGATACCCGACACGGATGTTCACCAACCAACGGAAACAACCAATGTCGAGAATGGTTCGGTCACTCCTGGGTTTCTCCTCATCGATCAACACGTCGCCATAGCGACCCGAAAACTGAGGGAAACACTTGAAGAACTCCCAGCTCTTGCGAACTTGAAGTTCTTGCTGAACGTCAGTGAATTTCTTCCCAAGCCATCTGCTCTTCTCCAACAGCTGCATGTATGGGACGGGAACGTCAACAACGCTGGGCGCCGACATCAAGTCCGGACGGTGAAGAACGAGCCACGCCATCAGATATGCGTAGGGAAGCTCGACCTTAGGACAGATAAGCTTGGTAGATGGCTCAGGACCCACCTGAGTAAAACTACTGACCACGCTCCTAAGCCCACAATGGATGCTGGCAACCATCGCTGGGAGCAGAGAAAGTTCCCTCCCATAAGCTAGCTGAACTGCGGGGAAGAGCACTTCAAGAGGTAAAGCATCTGAAGCCTGGTGCGGAACAACGCACTTCTTCAACCAGAGGGCAAGATAGCCTGCTAACAGAGACCGAGGCTCGATGGACTTCTGCGCACGTCGGAGGAACGAACGAAACTTAGTCCCTGCAGGAAAGGCTCCCTCAGCTCTGGCAATGGTATAGGACCGAGCCTCGCTCTTCTCCATCAACTCGTTAATGGTGGTGACGGTCAAGACATCTAGCTCACGGATGGGCCCGCTGGAATCACCCTCCAAATTCTGGAACAAATATGAAGCAAACTGCTTCAAGCTGACCTTTTTCTTCGTCTTGGCTGGAGGAGAACTCTGGATCAAGGAGGTGTAATAATGACAGGTGAGATCCCAGAGAGTGTCATACATATCGGGATTATCTTTCTTCAACCACCCCAACTGCTGGTTCGAAGGAAAATACTCCTGATATGGGCAATCTCCCATCGGGAGACCGTAAACCTGATGCATCTCATGAAGGGCCAACCCTAGCTCTCCATCGCTGGTCAGAAACGTGTTGCTATCAGGCATATACATCTCCAACAACGCCAAGAAATGGCGGCAGCTAACTGGGAGTCTATACATGGTAGCTCGTATAGGTACATACAAGCCACTACTCTTCAGATCCTTCTCCCAGCGCCCCAATACGTAACCGGTCATGCGGGGCCACCATCCTTTGGCTAATGAAGAAGCCCAACCGTAACACCGATAGTCTGGTGGAGGCAGCCTTCTCCCAAGAAGAGCCAGACGGTTCCTCACGGTAGGAGCAGCGGCGGACACCTCGCCTGGGGGTGCGGTGTCAAGGCCCATGATCCCGGGTCAAAGGCCACGAACATGATGGTATCCGCCAGAACCAGGGGTCTTGCCATGAGAAACATACCCGCACTGAACTCGCTCAGCGTCATCAGTAAGGTGCCAAGACATCCGTCTCTCCACGGCTTGTCCCTCCAAATGGGTGAAGGAACAGTGACGAGGAATGGAAGGAATGTACAAAAGAGCTCCCTCACCAAGAGTTAGCCAATGCTCCGCGGTGAGAGTCAATATGTCGGGATCCTCAATATGATCCCCGAACAAAAAATCCGGCTTCTTCAAAGCCTGAGTGGACGAAGCATCCGTGGTAAGGGGAGCATCGGTGATGAGTTGGCGTAAACAGTGACGCCCTCCATCCCGTATCAAGCGACAGGATTCGTCTGAATGATCTCTGTCGAACTGCGGGAGTGGATCAATGGCCTGCCTAACAGAAGCCGAAGAGAAGACCTCACGACTGCAACCGGTATTGGCATGAGAAGGAAGGCTACCACCAGGAAATTTGACTGCAACAAAGCAAAGGGTCAGGAAATCTATCTCATAAAGGCAAGATGAGATTGTTCACGGGATAATTGGAGAGACGATTTCGAGTGCCCTACACCGGGAGGACGGTATACGTCATCACGTAGATCGCGTGATAACATACACCGACCTGTAAGGTGTAAGACGACACGATATCGCCCCAATATACCCGAAGACTTGAATTGGCTAAGCAAAACAAGTCCGTAACCTTAACCCCCGCGGAAGGGGTGTCGGTTCTTCCTTCATGACCCGCGATGAGGTCAATCCGGGATACAGAAAACATAAATTCTCACCCCCGAAGAAAGAGGCCGCGGGGGACGATGTCGTAGGAGCCTCTTCCTCGCTATGCTGCGAGCGGGAGCGACTCCTGGAAGGTCGAGATCGACGGGGAGACATCGAGAACCTGCAATAAAAGGCAGTACCTCAGGTACAATATGCAGACACGAAATATTGAAAAAGGGAAATTAAGCACTTGAACTAAAATCCTATAAATAAATAGGATTTCATAGTTGAAGTCTAATTGAACCTACAAATTTCATGCATGCGAAATGATAATTGTCATTCTCGCGGTGAATTTTGGTGAAATACCCAAAATACCCCCCCGTGTTCAAGGCCAAATTCAGGTCAAGGACACGCGTGATCCGGGTCATGATCATCACATTCGATCATCTAACACCCCGGTACTCCACAATTTTGGTTAAATTTTGCAAATAAGCCCTTTTGCAGAATTTAGCCAATTTTACATAAAAGCCCCTCCACAAACTTTTGGTTTAGCCTCCACATGCCTCTACCAAAATTTGATTGCAAGTTTGTGGTCTAAACCCCTTGGATTTCAGTCTCAAATTTGCTGCCCTTTTGCAAATAAGCCCCTCCAAAACATTTATGGGCTGTTTTGCAAATAAATCCCTCAAACAATTCTTTGATCCTCTTGCATAAAGCACCCCCCACATCTTTTCATCAAATGGACATAGATCCAAAGCCCTAAAATTTCAGTTACATTTCGGCAAATAAACCCCCACGAATTTTTCAAATAAGCCCCCCAAAGTTTCGGTCATTGCCTCTTTTGCACAAAACACCCCAAAAATATTGTGCATACATAACCCCTATCCTACTACAAGCATAAAGGTGCAATCTTTACAAAAAAATAAGAGGATTGTGGAGGGGATCTTACCCAAATCAAGAGGTGTAGCAACCCTAGTTTCAAGGGCCAAGATCCAAGCTTGGAGAGGGAGAATGAAACCCTAATTGGAGGAAATAATTCCGACCAATGGGTATCCACCAAAACCCGAGCTTCTTGACGTTTGGAGTTCTTCAATGGAGAAAAGCTCTTGGGGAAGAAGAACACACAAAACCAAAAATGAGGGGGAGGGGGTTCGGTTTTGGAGCCTAAAAGAAAGAGATTTCCTCTTTGAAATTTGAATTAAAGAGGGGAGGAACAAAACAAAAATGGGAAAAAGACAAATGAAAGGGGGGGGGACCGCGAAAAAAAGCCAAACACCCCTAGGGGTGTCTCGGCAAAACCGAGACACCCCAAGGGTGTCTCGGCTTTGCCGAGACACCCCATGGGTGTCTCGACAATGCCGAGACACCCGGGGGGTGTTTGACCCAGTTTTGACCCCCCTGTGATGTTTTTACCCCCCGATGTTTCCACAAATGTTGATTTTCTTCGCCGACAGTTGAAAATATGGATGAATTCCACAAGTCAACTTTCGACGGTTCGAAACCCTAGGGTAGACGCCGGTCAATGCGTAACCCTAGGTCAACGCCATTCAGCGCGTTGCGACAAAATCAACACGCGGGGACAAAAGTCAACGCGTGACGATAAAAGTCAACCCATGCGGATTTGAAACCCTAGGGTAGGCGCCGGTCAACGCATAACCCTAGGTCAACGCCGGTCAGCGTGTTGCGACAAAAGTCAACACGTGGCGACAAAAGTCAACGCGTGACGACAAAAGTCAACCCACGCGGTTCGAAACCCTAGGGTAGACGCCGGTCAACACGTAGCCCTAGGTCAACGCCGGTCAGCGCGTTGCGACAAAGTCAACACGCGGCGACAAAAGTCAACGCGTGACGACAAAAGTCAACCCATGCGGGTTTGAAACCCTAGGGTAGACGCCGATCAACGCGTAACCCTAGGTCAACGCCGGTCAGCGTGTTGTGACAAAGTCAACACGCGGCGACAAAAGTCAACGCGTGACGACAAAAGTCAACCCATGCGGATTTGAAACCCTAGGATAGACGCCGGTCAACGCGTAACCCTAGGTCAATGCCGATCAGCGTGTTGCGACAAAAGTCAACACGTGGCGACAAAAGTCAACACGTGACGACAAAAGTCAACCCATATGGATTTGAAACCCTAGGGTGGACGCCGGTCAACGCGTAACCCTAGGTCAACGCCGGACAGCGCGTTGCATCAAAAGTCAACACGCGGCGACAAAAGTCAACGCGTGGCGGCAAGTCAACACATGACGATAAAAGTCAACCCACGCGATTCGTAACCCTAGGTCAACGCCAATCGGTGCGTTGCGACAAAAAGTCAACCTACAGTGATGTGATAGGGATAGTAAGTTCAAAGGTCAACTCAATGACACGAGCCAAACTCAACTCACCAGCTGTAGACTCGAGACTCCGACGACGGCCAGACGATAAACGCAGCACCGGAACAACTTCGGTTATTCGACAAAGCACCGGATAAACCGAAAATCGAAGGAGCCGAGAGTTGAAGCTAACCACAGGTCCTTTCTGCCGACTGAAGGCCAGACCAATCATATCCAAAGTATTCCGGTCTCTTCTATAAAAGAAACGAGTCCGAAACATTTTGGAGGGGGTATCTGTAGGCATCAAAAATTACCGATAGGTCCCCGCAAACAGCTCAGTGTTAACGAACGATGATGAACGTCACTACCCGGTTCACAAGAGTTCCATTGACATCGGTGAGCGCCTGAAGTGAACCGACGGACTACGTGAGCCGACAGAATATCAGAATAACGGGGATACGGACTGACCGAGAACCCCGCAACCGCTGCAAACGGACCAACGCCCGTCGTATCCCGCTCGCCCCACTAATAACCCAACTATCGGGATCTGCAGAGCTCTTCGTCAGAATTCCAATGCATCCAAAATCACTCAAATCCGAGGTCGGACGAAAAGTCAACGGCGAATCAACGGCGGAACAACGGCAAACAGTCTCGGACTGAACCGAGGCACCCGCGGTGTCCCGGCGAGGTCGAAACACCCGAGGGGTGTCTCGGCCAAGCCGAGACACTCCAAAGGTGTCTCGGCTAAGCCGAGACACCCCAAGGGTGTCTCGGCCATGCTGAGACGTCCCGGAGGTGTCTTGAGTGTTTTCTACGGACACGTAGGCATCTTGAGTGTTTTCTACGGACACGTAGGCGTCTTGAGCATTTTTTACGGACACGTAGGCGTCTTTGGGATTTTTTACGGATAAGGTTTGTTACAATGGATAAGGCAGCCCCTAGGGTCTCCTCTTGGCCTATAAATAGACCCCTTGGGTCCTCATTCAAAGGGCTGGATTTTTGGGAGAGCAAGGCTAGAGCTTTGGAGCTTAGAGCAAGATCTGAATTTTAAAGCAGCGAAGCCCTGCCGGAGCGAGGAGTGAGAGTTCTTCATCAACCCTTCGTCACCCGTCCCCTTGGTATTACCCTTCGCAGGTAATACTAAGAAGAGCTACTATCTCGTTTTAGCCAAGATATACGCTTTAAACCTTCTAGATCTCACGCGGATCGACGAAGTTCTGTTTCTATATCCCTTCGCGGATAGACGAAACTCTGCCGGATTTTCCCGGAACGGATCTGTTTGACCGGCGGTCCACGGATATCAACATCCCCGTCACAGGCAAAAGACCCACGCAAGCGAGACCGTACCAAAACGGGATCTCGTGTTTATTTTCGATAAAGTTATAATCTTTGTTTTATTGCACAAGTAGATCTTATAAAAAGATCGACTTTTCATTTGATTTTATTGTAACGCTTGAAGTTGTAACAGATTCGAACGCAATGAAAACAGCAACTTTTCCCGAAAATAGGGATCCAGATACCAATGCGATCCACTTATGTCCCGGAAGGGAAGTCAGAGGATTACTATCACAAAACTCGTAGTGGGTTAGGTTATGAATGCCCACCGTGCACGCTATGTTTTGGAACCAATGGAGAGCCAAATGATGATTCTTGTAGATCATCTTCTGAATCCATTTGTTGGGAGTCTGACACTAGTATAGGAACTGTGTTCAAGGAACTTATGGCTAATATAATCTCAGCATCTCTAATAGAAAACCAAGAAGATGATCAATTACCTTTGTTTGATGATCTGTTAAGCCGACAGCTTGGTATATAGTGGGAACACCACTTCAAACAATGTGAACCTCCTACTGATGATAAAGTGATAGAAGTGAACATGGGAGACGAAATTAATCCTAACCCCATATTCATAAGCGATAGCTTGTCGCCCGAAGAAAGAGAAGAACTCCTTACTCTAGTGCGAGAGTATATTGACGTTTTTTCTTGGAATTATAAGGATATGCCTGGTCTCGATCTTCAAGTGGCTATGCATCACTTAAATATCAAACCAGACATCAAGCCTGTTAAACAACAGCAAAGGTGATTTTAGCCCCAAATCATGGAGGCAATTGAAGCCGAAGTCAAGAAGCTCATTGGGTCGGGATTTATCCATGAGGAGAAACATCCTGACTGGGTGGCCAACATTGTCCCTATTCTGAAGAAGAATAGGAAGATCAGAGTGTGTATCGACTTCCGAGACTTGAATTCAGCTTGTCTTAAAGATGATTTTCCTTTACCCATCACGGATGCCATTATTAACAATACGTGCGGGTTTGAAAGGATGTTTTTTATGGATGGATTCTCAGGGTACAACCAAATCAAGATGTATCCTGATAATGAAAAACACACATCCTTTCGAACACATTTAGGGATATACTGTTATACAATAATACCCTTTGGATTGAAGAATGCTGGTGCTACATACCAACGTGCTATGACCTCCATTTTCTAGAAACATCTACGGAAGACTGTAGAATGTTATGTGGATGACCTGGTTGTTAAATGTCGTGACAAGGGAAACCATTTACATGACCTGAAAACAATGTTCGACCTCATGCGGACACATCAACTGAAAATGAACTTAACCAAGTCGTTTCTAGGAATGGCTAGTGGTAAATTTTTCAGGTTTGTGGTTACCCCTAATAGAATTCGCCTTGACCCAGACAAAGTTAAAGCCATCCGAGAGATCCAACCTCCTAGAAATCTTAAAGAGCTTCAGGGTTTACAAGAATGATTGGCATACATACGCAGGTTTATTTCTAACCTATCAGGCAAATACCAACCATTCTCAAGACTAATGAAGAAGGGAGTATCCTTTGTATAGGATGAAGCTTGTCAAAAAGTATTTAAAGAGATTAAGCAATATCTCTCCAATCCGCCTGTGTTGGTAGCACCAAAGTTAGGTAAACCTTTCTTGATATATATCCGGGCTACTGATCATGCATTGGCAGGCCTCTTAGCAAACGATGAAGAAAATGGCCATGAGCAAGCCATCTACTATCTTAGTAGGACCTTATCGGGTGTTGAACCTCATTATCCTCCTATTGAAAAAGAATGTTTGGCTCTGATTTTCACGGTCCAAAAGATGCGATATTATTTAGTTGGACAAACTATACATGTCATATCCCAGATTAATCCTATTCGGGTATTCATGACACAACCTAGTGCATTGAACTGGCGACTCGCTAGATGGGTTTTGTTGCTCTTCCAATATGATATTCACTTCAAACCTCAAAAGACAGTGAAAGGTCAAGCTATTTGTGATCTTATAGCCAACCATCCATTAAAAGGAAAGGCCGAATTGTACCAGGACATGCCAGATGATACGTATGAAGCTAATGTTGTCTCTAAAGAGCAGGTATGTCAACTATACTTCGATGGTACAACAAGAGCAAGCCCTACTGATTGAGTTATTGCCGGAGTGGGGGTAGTCTTTATCTCCCCATAAAATCATGTGCTGCCACGAGTCGTTTCTTTAACAGAGTCGTGCTCTAATAATATAGCTGAATACAATGCTCTGTTGGTTGACATTGATATAGCTAAACAGCTAAGGGTGAAACACCTAGAAGCATATGACGATTACAGCTCATTGTTAATCAGGTGAATGGATAATATGAAGTTAGGAATGAGGATCTCATTCCCTATCATACCGTAGCCATTACGTTGGCCGGTTCCTTTGAAAGCTTCTACATTAGCTATGTACCCTATCTCAAGAATATCTATTCTAACACATTGACCTCACTTGCAGCCACATTAGCTCTACCTAAAGGAGCTACTCAACAAATTACGGTAACAAGCAAGCAATTATTCAAATCGAAGTATGCGTTGCAGATTAACGTGATTGAAGATGAGCCTGCAACACTCGAACCTAAATATTGGCAATTTTCGATCATTGATTATGTCTTATATGGCTTATTGTATGAAGACATCAAGGAAAGAGAATCTATTTGTAGACGAGCGCCTAGATTCTACTACAATTCCTAATCCCAGACTTTGTACCAAAGGTCGTATGACAGACTATTGCTTCGCTTCTTATCAAATAGAGAAGCAAAAGAAGCTCTTAAGGAAGCTCATGGTGGCATTTGTGGAGCTCATCAGCCCGGCCCTAAATTGTGGAACCGACTATGCAGATTGGGTTATTATTGGTCCAACATGGTACAAAACATCGTTGCTTATGCCAAACGGTGCCATGCATGCTAGATACATGCTAATTACATGTATCAGCCGCTCGAGCATCTTCACCCGTCAGCCACTTCATGACCATTTGAAACGTGGGTTATAGATATCGTTGGCCCAATAACCCCACCCTCCTCTAAGGGACATCGCTTCATTCTAGCGATAACTGATTATTTCTCTAAATAGGCAGAAGCAATCCCGTTGAGAGAAATTAAGACGAGTGATGTTGTTAAGTTCTTAAAACACTATATCATCTACAGATACGGCATTCTGAGGCGTATCATCCATGACAATGGGCCCTAGTTTGTTAGCCAAGCCTTCACCCGATTCTGTGATAAATTTAGGATCAAGAATTTATCTTCAACAGCATATAACCCTGCTGCTAACGGGTAAGCAGAAGCCTTCAATAAGACCATCGTCAGAATTCTCACTAAGGTGGTTTCGATGAATAAAAAAGACTGGAACGAGAAGTTGGGTCAAATCTAGTAGGCTTACCGCACAATAGTTCGTACGTCGACAGGAACGATACCATATTCTTTGGTATATGGATGTGAAGCCGTATTACCATTGGAAATCTAAATTCTATCTCTGCGGATAGCACTTGCAACTGGCATAACAACGGAAGAAAATCATCGCCAGCGTCTCGAAGAACTAGAGTCACTAGTTGAAAAATGACTACTCGCTCAACAACACATCAAATTTTATCAAGCTCGAATTTCCAGAGCATTTGATAAAAAGGTTAGATACCGCACATTCAAGGAAGGAGATCTGGTTCTCGCCTTCCGATACCCAATGATTCTAAATTCTAAAAAGAAGAGGAAGTTCAAACCAAAATAGGAAGGACCATTTGTGGTAGAAATCGTCTACTCAAATGGGGCATATCGTCTTATCACTCAAGATGGTGACAAACTCATGATGCCTATCAATGATAAATTCATAAAGAAATATTATCCATAGGCTCCTTGGTCAAACGTGTCTTATAGCAAGAGAAGAGGTAAATAGAGGTAAGGATTTTCTTACTTCGTCTCCTCCAAATTTCCCTCACTAATCCTCTTTAATAGGATAGTGGGACCATAAAACTATCATGTTAATGACTACATTTGATAGTCAGTGTTTAACTTTTATTTAAAAATATCTCTCCAATAGTAACCTACTATATGATGTGTTACTGTATTTGGTCTTCCTAACATCATCATTTTCCCAAATAACATTCGTTTTCCAATATAGGCCTACCAAGTGATGTACATTTATTCTCATCATTGTTGTTATACTGTTAAGGCACTAAACGACATGATCTTCCTAACGTCGTCATTTCCTCAAATGACGTTCGTTTTCTAACATAGGCCTATCAAGTGATGTGTTTTATTCTCATCATTGTCGTTATGCTGTTAAGTCACTGAACAACATGATCTTCCTAATGTCGTCATTTCCCTAAATGATGTTTGTTTTCTAATATAGACCTACCAAGTGATGTGCCTTTGTTTCCACCATTGTCGTTATATCGTTAAGTTACTGAACAACATGATCTTCCTAACATTGTCATTTCTCCAAATGAAATTCATTTTTCAACATGGACCTACCAAGTGATGTGCCTTTATTCCCATCATTGTCATTATACTGTTAAGTCACTGAACGACATGATCTTCCTAACGTCGTCATTTTCCCAAATGACGTTCTTTTTTCAACTTAGGCCTACCAAGTGATGTGCCTTTGTTCTTATCATTATCGTTATATTGTTAAGTCACTGAACTATATGATCTTCCTAACATCATCATTTTCCTAAATGACGTTCGTTTTCTAACTTTGGCCTACCAAGTGATGAGCATTTGTTTTCTTTGTCGTTGTTATTCTAAGTCATTGCATGGCTTGATCATCCTAACGTCATCATTTTCACAAATAACGTTCATTTTCCTAACGAGCTTGTTATGTGTTGAGCCTCGTTCTTAACACTTAGTCATAATTTAAACTTCGTTATCATACATTTGATCCAAAGCCTAAAAGAAGCTAAGGATAAAAGAGAAATCTTAGCACTTAAGTCTAAGAGAAACTCTTTGATAACTCACCATACTAAGGGGAAAAGTATGGCTAGTCCAACTCAAACGGTAGTTGATAAAAACAACTCAAGTTCATTGATAGCTGAGGATTTGCTAAAAATCCTAAGTTAAAATTCTTCAATTGTACAAAATGGAAGAGAACAATATGTGTATAAAACTATAAATTTTATTCATATAATGATTGAAAGTACAGAAAATTGAAGTACAGAGATTGAACTTAAAAGATTCGAACTATACTACGAGGTTCAGTTACAAGTTCTTTTGATGACATTCGAACTACACTACGAGGTTCAGTTACAAGTTCTTTCGACGAAATTCGAAGTACAATATGAAGTTCAATTGCAAGACCTTTTGACGACCCTCGAGTTACACAACGAGCTTCGTCTGTAACAACATTATAGTTCTTATTGTTGAAGTTTCATCTTCCATTCCTTGGCATAAAGTCTTCTCCATGCTCAACTTTTAACTTTGGTGCTTGTAGCACACGCTTACCTACTTGGGTAAGCTGAGTGCTAATAGAAACACCACAAGCTCTGAGCATAGGATCAGCACTTCCCCTATCTCCGCAAAACGTGAAAGCAACTCTAACATTGTTGTTGACTCTTTAGAAAAGAAGCACTTCACTGAGTCTGCAAAGTTGCCACATAGACTGAAGTCCAGATGAATGATTTCATGCTTGGGGGTGCATGGCATGTCAAAATAGTAAGTATGTTTGAACTTAGGATATCTCTTCGGGATTACATTCAAAAGTCCAATAAGTTGTTGAAATATATCCTGACTTCGACTCTAACAGAGTGAGAATTCCCTAAATGAGTGAACTACTACAAAGATCAATGAGTCAGAATTGCACAAAATGAGAACTTGAGGTCTGTTAAATGACTGAACCTCATCAAATTTTCAAACAACAAGAGTAACCGTCAGAGCAAAGATCAGAAATATTACCTGACACAGTGACATCACCAGTTTGGCCTATCTTATCGACGATGACCATCAAAGGCAGAAGATTTCGAAACTTTGCGGGAGATAAAGATGGGAATATTAAAAGGCAAAGACCCTTCTGAGCCATTTTGGAAACAAGGCAAAGAAGAAGAAGATGGATCTTTACGAAAGAGCAATTGCCTATTTATAGGTGAAGAAGACAACCAAGTGGCTATAATCCGCTACACGACTCCCTAAGCACCAAACTGCCAAAGGGTGTTGGGAACAAAGTGACGCAATTAATTGTGTTCATACTTAACGCTGACAAAGACGTGGCTCGAAGCGACGCATTAAATGCCAGAGACTTAATGCTGATGAAATGAAGCGACGGATCTATGTAGATCAATAGTTTGGGAATTGTAGAAGGTTGACACCTCAATTAACAAGATTTACTCTCGTTCCTAAGTCAAAAGTGATGAAGGTCACTATCTCAATTGAGTTCGGATTTCAAGACTCAATTGAGACTAATTTGAACCTCGAAGGTCACTATCTCAATTGAGTTTGGATTTCAAGACTCAGTTGAGACTAATTTGAACCTCGAAGGTCACTATCTCAATTAAGTTTGGATTTCAAGACTCAGTTGAGACTAATTTAAACCTCGAAGGTCACTATCGTGATTGAGTTCAGATTTCAAGACTCAGTTGAAACTTGTTTGAACCTCGAAGGTCACTATTTCAACCAAGACTTAGTTGGAATCAGTCGAACCTCGTTTCCAAGGAAAAAAATAATGAAGGTCACTATTCCAACCAAGATTTAGTTAGAGTCAGTCGAACCTCGTCTTCAATTTCAAAACGAACGAGGGTCATCACCTTAATCAGGTGCTGGTTGAAATACTTCGAACCTCGTCTTAAAATTCTAAGACTTTGTTTTTGACAGTTGTTTTGAAATTCTAAAGGTAGAGACTCGTTAAGACAAGCCTTATGTGTTTTATTAACAAAGAACCAAAGTACACAAAGGAGAAAGTTGATAGATGAGAGCATAACTGTATTGATAAAGTATTATTACAAATGTTCAACAGTTTGACGGATTTCCTCAGCGAGTTGGCTTATGCATTCTTCGTGTGCCGCTTCAATCTCAGCCATAGCTTGCTTGCGTAAATCATCATCGGATGGCACTTTCATGTTACTTACGACATTGCTTAGCCGGTTCAAATCATCTGACTCAGCCTAAAGCAATGTTTGATGTTCTGCTTGTTGGGTTACCAAAATTTGTCGCCTTTTGGTTGCGCCTTTCAACTCATTCTCCATTTCAGCTAGCTTAGCCTAGATATTAACAAGTGCAGCTCTATAAAATTCAACTAAGCGTTACTGGATGCATTCAGTATCAGCGACCTTTTTGTCCTCGTTAGACAATTTTTCATTGTCATCCCCAAGCTCGTTGATCTTCTGCTTCTTCTCGAGTACTTGACGTTCGAGCTCAAACAAAGAATCATTCCTCTTCCTTAAAAGCTGCAACGCACGTTCTTCAGCTATAGGGAGGAGAGATTGATTGTGATGGTCTTGTCATTTTTTGAAAAGGTTTTCAACCTTTACCAAATGCACCCAGTAGGGTAGCGTGGCTATACCGCTACTCAATTTCTGCATTACATGCAAAAGAGATTCCAGCACCGCTTTGATCCTAGCAAAATCATCGCCACGATCTAATACTTGAGTAGGGGATTTTCTCAGAATGGTGAGGAAATTATCCCGGACCATCGATACTCCAAATTCTTTTGACAGGCCGAAAGAAGAAGACGGTGTAGCATGGGAAGGCACCGCTTCCAAATGGCCGGCAAATATCGTCGTTACTTCTGACGAAGTGAACACAGTGGTTGCCGCAATGGTTGCAGGGGCAGCGACAATGGTTGTAGGAGCACAACGATATTAGTAGGAGTAGCGACAAACATGGTTGATGCAGGAGTTAGAACTTCCGTTGAGGCGATAGAGCTGGTGGGTGCAACACTCATAGTCATTTCAGCCTTAGCTCCGGTAGCTATGTCCAAAGCAACATCGGTTCCAACAGTTGTTTCAAGAGCAATAGTTGTATCCGTAGCTGTTTCGGTGCCAATAGTTGTACTCGGAGTAACCTCAGCTTCAATTGGAATGACGGGGGCAACGACAGCCATTCTTGGTTCAGGGCGTAATCTCACACGAAGTCGAGATAGTGGAGCGCCATCCTTAGACCCTGACCCTGTATCAACTCTAATTGATTCGATGGGAGGAACGATTACCATTAGAGCTTCTCGCCTTGGCTTCTTAGTGATGCGTTTAACTCTTCGCATCACTTCTGGTCTTTTGGACTTCTCCCCCATTTGCCTTGAAGCTTCAGCTCCTTCAACTCATTCTGTAGAAGGAAGTTAGACATTAACAGAGTGACAATTCAAAGCTCATAATAAGTTAAGATTAGCATACCAATGGCTTCCATGGCAAGGTTAGATTCCCCAGGCATAGCTTCAGTAGATTGTCGAGTAGAAAGTCTACTCTCAGAAGCTTCATGCTGAAAGTGCTCAAATGGCTCATCAGCATGAGTGAAATCCGCAAAGTCACCAAAAGCAGCTCCGGCTCCAACAGTTTCGTCTTCCCTAGCAGCGGCAGATATGTTACTCCCGTATTCATCAACACGAGGAGATTTTGGAAGTGTACTCCCGTTCAGAGCCGCGTCCACCTCTTCCTGAGTCTCATGAGGACTAGAAGGTCAGGATTCTTTTGCACTGACATTTTCTTCAGCATATAAGAATTCTTTAAGCCCCGGTATGTGACTCCTACTGAAAGTGTTTCTAGATCTATAGGAACGTCGAATAAGGCGTAGCCCCGAGGAGTTGATGTTGAAGTTTAGGATCACCACATTTTCCATGCAATGCCACTTGCAATAAGCAAACGTTACCCGGGTTTGAGGATGCTATTACGAGAGTGAGAAACGAGCACCTGTACCGCTGGCAATGGTCCAATACCAAGCCCTTGCTCCAATAATTAGACTACAACCCTCGGATTATAGTTGGGTGTTGGGATTGCCAATGTATAATTGGTCATAACCAAATTAGCGAACAAAGCGGCAAGGCAGATAAAAAGCTCTAGTACACATATGGGACCGAAGTGATATATGGGATATCCTAAATGAATGCTCATGAGCCACATGAAGCAACCGAGTGATTGGGTAGTGTAGCCTTGACCATTGGATTCGTCTATACAGTTTGGCCATAGCTGGTCCCGAGAAAATATGGAAAAAATCGGTTGAACGAAAATCTTTTATGATCCCAAAGAATACATCTCACCAAGGCCATATAATGCTTACTCCAATCTGAGTTTTCCAACCTCTGAATGAAAGGAGTAGCCCGTTCCTCTATGTGAGCGGAAGGCGCACCCATAAGTGTGGGACAATGCATAACGAACCACGCCATGAGATAGGCGTAGGACAACTCTACCTTCGGGTTCTCAGCACCATGACAAAAAGTGTGACATAATCGCCGCAATCCCTAATGAATACGAGCAATCATGGCAGGCAGAAGAGCATATTGATGGTCGTGTGCCAAAAAAGGGTCAGAAATACCACCTCTACCGGTAATGCATCGAAACTGCCAGAGAGAACAACAACATGCTTGAGCCACAACATAAGATATCCTGTCAGTAAGGCTTTGGAAGAAATCGGCTCCCCACATTGGTAAAAGTAACTGTCAAACATCGTTCCTGCTACGTAACCATGCTCATCTGAGGGGGTCACATAGGACAGGGGTAGGTTAGTGAGTATACGTCGAGACAGTTCGCCCGCCTCACAAAGGCCTAGTGGTATTATGGGGTCCTTCTTATGATTCAAGTTCTTAAAGAGGTAATGCGCCCAGATGTTGTGTCTAAGGAGCTTGTCACCTTTCTTATCAGCTCGTCCCTCTACATTCAGACAAATGTAGTAAATATAGTAATGGCACAATGCCTCCCAATAACTTTTAGCAACTTGGGGATGTTCCTTCTCCAAAGTGGTTAGCTCCTTATATCCTGGGATATACTCCTCATACGGATATCTTCCATATAGCAGCCTAGACACTTCAGCTATCTCGTGAAGAGGAATTCCCAATTCGCCGTTAGGAGTAAAGAAGGTACGAGTGTCAGGATTATATAACTCCAATACCCCGAAGAATTGGTGAGAGTTAGTTCTTAAACCAAGTTGTGTCGCCCTGATGGGCGCATAAAGCCCAAATCTCTGTAGGTCCTCTTGATGCTCCTGCAATATATATTCGATGACATGAGGCCACCACTGGGTAGGACTCCAACGAGACTAACCAGGAGTCCTAAAGTCCTTAGCCGGAAACTACCCCTTTAAATTGAAGAATGCACGACCAAACATGTTAGCTTCCTCGGCTGTTTCACCGACGGGCAATTCTCTCTGAAATGGTCCTAGGTGCAGTCCGGTTATGTAGTAACTGCTACTGTCTATCTTGGCATCATTTCTGGAGAAATGGCTACGTATCACCTCATTTTGTGTCGGGGTTAAGTCCTAGTCCATCTTCCTTGGAGCAAAAACAATCTTCAGGGCAGTGAGAGAACAATCACGTTCCATCTGGGGCAAGAACATATTACGATTGTTCACAGTCCTAAGCCATCGATAGGTGCCCAATTCCAATAAGATCGGATCCTCTAAAGATTCTCTAAATAAGAAAACATGCTTCACTGTTTGATCACGGTTGATTGATTCTAAGGGAGCGCCAGTAATCAAGCACCTAAAAGTAGAGATGGAAGGCTCAGAAAGAAGTTCAAGTTCTTCTTATTCTCGATCCCCGAACATAGGGACGCCCTCAAGAGAGGAATAGTAGAAATCATATTCCATTGCTTGGGTACCATCTGCTTCGAAAGCACCATATGGAGGAATTGGAACAGATGGATGCACAATTGCACAAAAGGCGAACGAAGTTAGCTTAAAGAATGAGTCATTGTCTAAGGACACGAAGGTCATTCCAACAATGAACTTTGTTAAATAGACGAACCTCGTCTAATAACGAACCTCGTTAAATAGACGAACCTCGAACTTTGTTAATAGACAAGCTTTGTCTAACAACAAACCTCAAGCCTTATTAGTTGAATTAACTTTGTATGTTAGATGAACCTCATCAGTGAAGACAAAATTTGTCAATTTAATGAACGTCATCAGTGAAGATGAGGTTCGTTGGTCAAACAAAGGCTCATTTGACAGACATTAAGGATGAACCTCATCAGAATAGCCAACGCAGTTGGACATATAAAGTTCAATCGATAAACAAAGTTCGTCGAGAAAAGACAAGATATGTCAAGACGACGTTATCTTAAATGAGCTCTCAAAGAAGGTTTCAAAGTGGTTTTAGAGGCCATTGTTCACAGTGGTTTTAGAGGCCATTGATTCAATTGTGAAGCTCTCAAAGAAGAAAATCTTGTAGTTTAGGAGGTAAAATATTATTATAACTTAAATGAGCAGAAGAAGAAAGGGCTCTTTGTATGATGACCATTATATATATATATATGCAGGAGAAACCGAATCAAGAGTTAAGATCTTCGGTTGAGATTGTTGGACGAATCCCCTTCCTAACGAAAATCTGTGGGTGAGATCTAGGGAGGAGATCTCGAGAGACCAGCTGGCAATCTCCTATCGGGTCTAGAAAAGGTGCATAATTGTTATTGCTGATAAGGCCGAAAAGAGTCATATGGGCGCGGGTCTGATAATACTCACATGAAAAGGTGAAGGTCAGCCAATCGCCGAACCTCATGACGAAGCCTACAGAAGCATTGAACTACGAACAATGAAACTAAGTGCGTCCAAATAGGGTTCAAAGTGTTTCAGACTCCACACAGCCCAATTAAAGTCTGAAAACATTGAAGGGGGTTTTGTAGGCATTCAAAAATACCAAGCTTCAAAATATAAAGAGGATTGTCAGAAAAACGAACCTCGTCCCAATCCAAGATGAAGTTCATTGTTTAATGAAGATCTATTTCAGGAACGAGGGTCGCCACGCAACGAAACTCAACACCAAAGACGAGGTTCGCTACATCGTGAAGCTTGACATTAAAGTTCATCACTGAACAAAGCTACTTTTGAAGATGGAAACTCGTCATTAGATATGAGGTTCGGAACTCACTACCAGACGTAAATCTCATTAGTGAAGATGAGGCTCGTCAAAAGGAAATATACAAGACTTGCTACGTGGTTGGACTCAGCTATCAAAGATGAAGTTCGTTAGTGAATACAAAGTTCATCAGACGAAGTCAGTGAAGACAAAATTCATCAGAAGAAGTTGGCTTACTGCGAAGTTTACTTTGTAAGGCAAACCTCGCTGCGTATCGAGGCTTGTCTTACTTGACGAACCCTAAGGCTCGTCATCCACGTGAGATCTAACTGTAATGACTCAGAAGACTTAGTCAGCCATGTGGGCTAATCTCTAGGAGCACGTTACGGCATGTGCTGATTTAAAGGAGGCAGTTATGCTCCTCTACCCGTGATCGTAGCACGACGGTTACATACTTAAACCCTATAAATAGCCATGGATGGCTATAGAGAAAAGGGTTGGTTCGTTCGGACTTTTAAAACTTTTGGCAATCATCAGAAATCAGAGCTCATGTGTTTAGATCTAGAATTTGAACCTCGATTCTAGCAGTCTAACGAACGTCAGAAGCTCCAGCAATCTTGTTCTAAGCGTCAACGGGAGATAATCTCGACTCAAGCATTAGAGGAAGCATCCTTTCACCACCAAGAACCCACGTTAAACAAGGAGGAGTTGAATTAATCTTCTCTTCATCTGTAATCGAGAGAGAGAGAGTAAGTGATTGTAAGGGTTTCGTATCAAGTGATCGAACCCAGTTTTCTTAAAATAAGAGAATCAATCTCAGATAATTTTTCGACCCTACAAGCCCTCCTGAAGAAAGGCCTTTAAGTTAGGTTTTACAATAATAGGGTCTCTATTGGGAAAGATAAGAAAGTGTTTTCTATTGGCAAGTTTGTACCCGAACATGATTTGTTCTATCTTTTTGTTGTAAAACCTAAAATTTGTAATAAGAATTCTGATTTGTTTTATTCCTCATGTCTTTTATCTGATTTTGGTCTATGGCATATAAGACTAGGACACCTTGGTAATAGAAAAATAGATCAGATAATTAAAATAGATTTGTTACTAAATCTGACAGGCGTAAGGACATTACCCTGCGAACACTGCTTAACAAGGAAAAATGACTAGAAAGTCATTTTCTGAAGGTCAGAGGGCAAGTGAACTTTTAGAGTTAGTTCATTCTGACATTTGTGGTCCGTTAAGCGTAATGACACGTGGTAATAAAGAATACTTTATAACTTTCATAGATGATTATTCCAAGTATACTTTTGTGTATCTTTTAAATAGAAAATTAGAAGCATTTGAATGTTTTAAAAGATACAAGACAGAAGTAGAAAGGAAACTTGGAAGGTATATTAAGGTGTTAAGAACTAATAGAGGTGGAAATTCAATTCAAAGGAAATTGAAAACTGTTGCATTCATTATGGTATTAAGAGACATATCATTATGCCTTATACGCCACAACAAAATGTTTTTAGCTGAAAGAAAAATAGAACATTAATGAATGTCGTAAGATGTATGTTGTCACATTCTGGTCTCTCCAATGATTTTTGGGGAGAAGCAGTATTAACTGCGAATTATATTTTGAATAGAGTTCCCACAAAATTAGTCAAGTCAAGACTATATGAGATTTGGAATAGACACAAACCCGATTTGAGTCACTTAAAAAAATAGGGTTGTGTTGCACATGTTCTTATTCCATATCAGGTTAGAGATAAGCTGGATCTCAAAACCTTAAAGTGTAGATTTATAGGCTATTCTAAAAAATCTAAAGGATATAGTTTTTTTTATGAAGATAAATGGGTCATTGAAAGTAGAGATGCTACTTTTCTAGAAAATCTAGAGGAAAGGAAACAAGTTCAAGAGGCAATAACACCTCTGCTAGACTTAGATGATGTTTCCAACGATGACCTGGACATAGTGGATGAAATAAATCATCCAATAATGGAAGATGAGCTCTTAAATGAGAATATGCCTATGGAAAATCAACCAGCTGAACCTGTCCAACCAGTCAGTCTTAGTGGTAATAAAAGACCTAGAACAACACCTGCATGGATGGATGATTATTATCTGTATTCATGTGAACCATCCTGTTTCTCAGTAGATATTGACATAGATGAGCAAGCTAATCCCTTGAATTATGTGGATGCTATGAACACACATGAATCAGGACAATGGCTGGAAGCTATGAAAAGGGAGCTTGACTCAATAGAGAGAAACAATGTATGGGAGCTATGTGACTTACTAGAAGATAGGAAGTCCATAGGATGTAAATGGGTGTTAAAGAAGAAATATTGGCTTGATGGGTCTATTGATACGTTTAAAGCCCGATTAGTTGCTAAAGGCTTTACTCAGAAGGCAGGTATAGATTATCAGAAAACTTATTCTCCGGTGGCTAAGTTTGCTTCTATTAGAATTGTCTTAGTAATTGTTGTAAATCTTGACTTGGAACTTTTTCAAATGGATGTCAAGACTGCATTCCTCAACGGAGAGTTGAAGGAAGTAGTATATATGAATCAACCTGAGGGATTTCAGGTTGAAGGACGGGAAAACAAGGTATATAAACTAAAGAAATCTTTATACGGTTTAAAACAGTCATCTAGACAATGGTATCTCAAATTTTACAATACCGTTATCTAACTTGGTTTTGTTACAAGTAAATTGGATAACTGTGTATATATCTTGAAGAGTGGCAGTAGTTTTATAATATTATCCTTGTATGTGGATGATATTTTGCTGGCTGGAAATGACATAGAAGTGTTGAACAGAATCAAGTCAGCACTTAGTAGTGAATTTGAGATGAAGGACATGGGAGATGTATCCTATGTTCTTAGTATACATATCTTCAGGGATAGAAAGTCTAGAATGTTAAGTTTAAACCAAGAAAGGTATTTGCATACAATACTTAGAAGGTTTGGAATGAAGAATTGTAATCCTGCACCAACATCTTTGGTTATGGGAAAACGGTTCTGTAAAGAACAATGTCCTGGAGAAGGGCAAAAACCGATTGGTGTCCCGTATGCACAAGCTGTTGGAAGATTGATGTATGCAATGTTGTGTACTAGAGCAGACCTGGCATATCTGGTGTGTTTGGTTAGTAGATATCAAAATAATCCTGGTCCAGCACATTAGGAGGCTGTTAAGAGGATTTTGAAGTACCTGAAAGGTGCTGTGCACCATAAGTTAGTCTATTAAGCAGACTCGCTTGAGGTTCTTGGTTACTACGATGCTGATTTCGGAGGAGACAAAGATGACGGGAAGTCCACTTCCGAACATTTGTTCATTTTTAGTGGTGCAGATGTTTCTTGGGTAGTAAGAAACAGGGATGTGTGGCAAGATACACACAAAAAGCTAAGTACATAGCCTATAGTATGGTAACTACTCATGCAATGGATAAGACGGTTCCTAAAGGACTTGGATCTCAATTTGGTGGATGGACCAATTGAGATATACTGTGATAATCAAGCAGCCATCAGCTTGATCAATAGTGATGAAAATAGTTCTAAAGGAAAACATATTGAGATACAATATCATTATATACGTGATATTGTGGAAAAGGAAGAAGTCTGTGTGACTTATATTCCTACTAGTGACATGATTGCTGATCCCTTGACAAAGGGTATCCCAGCAGGTACATTCATCAAACATGTTGGTTTGATGGGACTTAGAAATGTCTAAATCAAGAAAACTTTCATGAATAATGAAAGGAGACCATCATGGATAATGGTTGTACACGGTTTATTCACATAGAGTGAAAAGTGCATATATCTCACGGATAGTGGGAGTATGGAATTACATCTTGAGTCACATCTCACGGATAGTGGGAGTGTGTGCTTGGAAAGTATTTTTCCATTTCAGCCAAGTGGGAGATGTAAGTGGGTTTGGCCTCATTGGCCAAATTGTTACCCGACTCATTAAAGAACCCAACCCGTTTTGTTGGGAATATCTCACGTTCTAGGATTTCTTCCTGTTGATGAACGAGTCTCATGTAACGTAACTTACATGAGGAATATCAGGAGGAAAATCAGGGGCAGTTTCTTAGGGACGTAGGGTGAGATGGATGCCCATAAATAGAGATGAGTTTTTCTCCTCTGAGATCAATTATAAACAATATGATCTCTTCTCCGGAGTCCCCAATAGAAATCTCCGATCTCACCCCCCCTTCAGTTGTATCTCTAATAAGTTGAAGCGCATTGAGCTAATGAAAATAGGGTTAACTGCGAATACACCCACTATACTATTGTCAATTATAATGCAGATAGACCCACTATAATTCTATTAACCTGGATAGGTTATATATACTATTTGTCCAAGTACGGATAAATTTACTATGTAAACTTTTTTGACTCTTTTACAATGGTCAATCTATCCACACAAATAAAATCACTAGAGATAGTGTCCACAATTAGGCTGTAAACAGAGGGTCAATTCGTAATTAACGCATGATAATCTGCGGATTATTACGTTCGGAGTAAAGAACTGACTTCTTGTCTGTTAATTCAAGTTATCTAAGAAACTATCACAAACCTATCAGAGTTTTGAGTAAAGATCAATTGTGCTCCATTCCTCGCCTCCGCATATCACAACTATTCCTCAGGAGTAGCATGCCATATTAATTGCTTGTCGTTAAATACTTGCGACTTCGTATAAAATAGGCCAAAAAATTGTTAAAATCAAATGTCTATGGCAGTTGAGATTAATTCAAAAGTAATATACTTATCATATACTCATATTTTTATTTTGAGAAATCACGATCATCCACTTATAATCAAATTTTAATTAAAAAGAAATAGCTTCACATGCTCCCCTTCCCACCCGGGGGAAAAAACTCTTTAGAATGATTTTGCATAATATTTCCCCCCGACACTGTTATTGGAGAATGTTTGGGAGGATTTTTTTTTTACAAATGCTTGTAAGCTATGCTAGCTTTTGACTTATATTTACAAATTTTAGAAAAGTTATGTTAGTAGAAAAGTCATTTGCTTGGTTAGAACTATCTTAGAGAGTGTTTATAGAGTTTTTTTTTTTTTGAAATCTGATGAAGTTAACCATCCGAGTGAGAGGCTTAACTTTTCTAATATTTTCATTTACAAAAAAAACACTCGGACGGTTAACTTCAATATTTTCATTTGCTTGGTTAAAACTGTCAGTCGCAACCTTATTTGACCCAGCCAGCCAACCCCTGCCACCTTTGTTGACATTTGAGAATTCGGTGCCGATTTTTGAGAAAAATGGGAAAAGGTGGCGGGTCCCACAATTATTTATTATTAGTGGCGGGTCCTACTAATGATATTTTATTTGTGCATAGTGTTTCTCAAACACTATAAATAGGGCCCTAAACTCTTAAGGAAATCTCATCCCAAAAACAACTCCTCTCATAGAATAGTAAGAGAGAAAACACAGAGAGAGTTTGTGATAGTTCTTGGAGTATATCTGATCAAGAGAGGGTGTTCTCTTTGATCTATTCTTTTGGGATATAAAAAAATTTGGCGTCGTCGTTGCACCATGGAGTAGCTCCGAAGGAGTGAACCACGTATATCTGTGAGTACTCTGGTTGATCTTGTGCCTTTATCTTGTGTATTGTGTCTCCGTTAGAGGCTTTATTATTGGCGTGTATCTTAACAACTGGTAGCAGAGCCTAACTTAGAGTATATATATCTGCTTATCGTATGCTCTGTGGCTGCCACTAAAAGTGGATCCTCCACATCAGAAAATAAGTTAGATTATTATTTACTCTTTTAAGGCATTGGGCACTATTCACGTGTACGACACTATTCACGAATATGGTACTATTCACGAATACGGTTCGGGAAAGACGTAATCTTTCACCATGTGATCTACAGTTAAAAACAACAAGCTTCGAATTGAGAAATTCGGCGACTAAAATTTTAGGTATTGGAGGATGCAAATAGAAGACTATTTGTACCAGAAGGATCTCTTCCTACCCCTCCAAGGAGAGGCGGGGAAACCTGAGAAAATGGACGACGATAAGTGGAAGGTGCTCGATCGTAAAGCACTTGCCACCATCAGGCTCAACCTTCACCAGCATGTGACTTACAACGTCTCGCATGCGACCACCACCAAGGAGTTGATGGAGGCCTTGGAGGCGCTGTATGAGAAGCCATCTGCTTCAAATAAGGTGTACCTGATGAAGAAGCTATTCAAACTGAAGATGCAGCAAGGAGCTCGCGTGGCAGACTTCTTGAACGAATTTCAGGCTGTTGTGCAACAGCTTGCTGCAGTAGATCTCAAGTTCGACAATAAGATCCAAGTTCTTATGTTACTTTCTTGTCTACCAGATTCATGGGAGAATATGGTGATGGCGGTGAGCAATGCTAATGGCAATGACAAGATGAAGCTCGACACAGTGGTTGGGGGAATTCTGGATGACGAATCTCGCCGCAAAGTCTTAGGAGCTGAGGCCTCTAGCAGTGGGAGTGCTCTGCATGTCGAGGCACGAGCACGTGCATAGAAGAAGGGTAGGGGACAACGAGGCCAATCAAAATCCAGAGGGAAGTCTAAAGGGCCTAACCCGAATGGTTACGGTGAAGGGAAGTGCTTCAGATGCGGAAAGAATGGCCACTTTGCACGAGACTGCAGAGTTACTGCTCCAGCATCAGCAGGGGATGATCGGGCTGACGGTGCAGCCAATCTCATGCACGAGACGGATTCGGATGCACTTCTCCTATCCCTAGAAGACAAAAGCGATGTGTGGGTCATCGACTCTGGCGCATCTTTCCATGTAACCTCACAACAAAAGCTGCTTTCATCGTTCGTGAAGAAGGACTTGGGGACAGTTTATCTTGGCGATGATCAACCTTGGAAGGTTTTCGGGAAGGGAAATTATACCCTCAATATGGAGGGCGGGATCACCTTGATGCTGAATGACGTTCGGCATGTACCGGATCTCAGGAGAAATCTTATATCAGTCGGGCAACTGACTGACTCCGGTTATAGAGTATCCTTCGAGTAGAGAAGCTGGAAGGTGTCCAAGGGTGCCCTGGTGGTGGCACACGGCAAACGCGAGGGGTCTCTCTACATCGCCAACGGGAAGATCGACCACTTGCTTGCCGTAGGACAAGCATCATCATCATCATCCGTCGACTGCATGACTTGGCATCGACGACTTGGCCACATGAGCGAGAAGGGGATGCAGATTATGACCGCGGGAGAGAGGCTTCCGGGTCTAAACAAGATCGATCTGACTTTCTGTGAGGACTGCATCATAGGCAAACAGAAGAGGGTGAGCTTCAACAAGACCGGACCGGCTCCAAAACTGCAGAAATTAGAGTTGGTGCACACTGATGTGTGGGGACCTGCACAAGTCCCATCTGTTGGCAACTCTCTATATTTTGTTACTTTTATTGATGATGCTACTAGAAAGCTATGGGTGTTTTTCTTGAAGCACAAGTCAGATGTTTTCATCATCTTCAAGAAGTGGCTTGCCTGTGTGGAGAATAAAATAGGCAATAAGCTGAAGTGCCTAAAATCTGATAATGGAGGCGAGTATTGCAGCCAGGAGTTTGAGAACTTCTACTCGTCTCATGGGATTCAGAGACTGAAGACCGTCCCAGGCACACCTCAGCACAACGGAGTGGCGGAGCGCATGAATCGTACTATCTTGGAGCGCGCCAGAAGCATGAGGATCCACTCCGGATTGCCTAAGATTTTTTAGGCCGAAGTTGTCAATACTGCTGCATACTTGATCAACCACGGGCCATCCGCGGCTCTTAGTTATGGGATACCTGAAGAGGCTTGGACCGAAAAAAAGCTGAAGCTAGAGCACTTACGAGTATTTGGTTGTGACGCCTATGTCATGACCAATCCTACAGACCGGTCAAAGCTTGATCCAAAATCAAAGAAGCTATCTTTCATCGGCTATGGAGGAGATGAGTATGGGTACCATTTCTGGGATCACGATGCACGCAAGGTGGTGCGCAGTCGTGACGTCGTGTTCCATGAGAATGCGGTGTACAAGACCAAAGAGTTGAGTGGGAGTCAGCTATCTTCCCCTTTCTTCCTAGATATTACTGATAGTGAGGACGGTGGTGAAATACCAGTCAACATAGAAGACAGAGACTAAGAGAACATGTTGGATGCACAGTAGCAGGATCCAGAAGAGTTGCCAATTGCAATTCGCAAAGCTCCAAGAAATCCGAGGGTGCCAGAGAGCTACCTTTCTACCATGAATTACCTTCTCCTGACTGACAGTGGTGAGCCAGAGAGCTATGAGGAGGTACAGCAGACCGGCAAAGCTCGGGGCGAGTGGGAGTCTGCCATGGAGGAAGAAATGAAGTCCTTGATGAAGAATGAGACTTGGGAACTCGTAAAGCTTCCAAAAGGGAGAAAGGCTCCTCACAATCGGTGGATTTATCGAGTCAAGGATGAAGCCGATGGACGAGGACGCTACAAGGCGAGGCTTGTAGTAAAGGGCTATGAGCAGAAAGCAGGGATAGACTATTCTGACGTTTTTTCTCCCGTCGTCAAGTTGACCACGATTCGGACTGTGCTAAGCATTGTGACAGTTCGAGATCTCCATCTAAAGCAGATGGATATAAAGACGACATTCCTGCATGGAGATTTGGAGGAAGAGATCTATATGCATAAACCACTGGGCTTCGAGGAACGAGGCAGGGAGGGTCTCATGTGTCGCCTACGCAAGAGCTTGTATGGCCTGAAGCAAACTCCACGACAGTGGTACATGAAGTTCGATAACTTTATGGAGGAGAACGGTTTTCTCAAATGCGACACAGACCACTGTTGTTTCATCAAGAGATATGGCGAATCCTATGTGATACTCTTGATTTATGTTGATGACACATTGATTGTAGGGCCTGACTTGGTCCGCATTGCAGAACTCAAGGGGCGTCTCTTCGAGTGCTTCAAGATGAAGGATCTGGGTCCAGCAAACCAGATTCTGAGAATGAGGATCATCAGAGACAGATCAGCACGGAGGCTGAGGTTGTCTCAGAAGGCCTACATTGAGAAGATTCTTGAAAAGTTCGGCATGGGGAAAGCTAAACCAGTGGACTCGCCATTTGCAAGCCATTTCAAGCTATCAAAGACCCAAACACCAGAGACTGCTGAAGAGCATGAGTTCATGGCCAACATACCCTACGCATCTGCCGTCGGGAGTTTGATGTATGCGATGGTGTGCACGAGGCTAGATATTGCATAAGGAGTGGGAGTTGTGAGCCGCTTCATGAACAATCCAGGGAAACAACACTGGGGTGCGGTCAAGTGGCTTCTACGCTACTTGAGAAGCTCATCCGACCATTGTCTTGAGTATGGCGGGGCAGATTTGCAGCTAGAGGGCTTTTGTGATGCAGACTATGCCGGAGACATAGACTCTAGAAGGAGTACGAGTGGCTATATTTTCATCTTGGGTGGTGGAGTGATAAGTTGGAGATCCAAGTTACAGGATACTGTGGCTTTGTCGATAACCGAAGCCGAGTACGTGTCTGCAGCAGAGGCAGCAAAGGAGTTGCTATGGTTGAATGCTTTTCTTCTTGAGCTTGGAGTAAGCTTTGAGAAATACTTCATCCACTGCGACAGTCAGAGTGCCATTCACTTGTCAGAGAACGATGCATTCCATGCTCGGACCAAGCATGTTGACGTGAAGCATCATGTCATACGGAGATGGCAAAGCAGGAACAAGTTCAAGCTTGTGAAGATTGATACAAGGTACAATCCAGCCGATATGCTGACCAAGCCAGTTCCGCTCGAGAAGGTGAGGCTGTGTGCAGCCTCATATGGCCTCCGTTGAGAATGTTGAGGAACGTGCAAGACGCCAAAGATACAAGACATCCGGATGATGCAACCAAGAGTGGTGTGAAGATATGATTGATATTCAATCAAATCTTCAAGTGAGAGATTGTCAGCCGCAGCCTTATTTGACCCAGCCAGCCAACCCCTGCCACCTTTGTTGACATTTGAGAATTCGGTGCCGATTTTTGAGAAAAATGGAAAAAGGTGGCGGGTCCCACAATTATTTATTATTAGTGGCAGGTCCTACTAATAATATTTTATTTGTGCATAGTATTTCTCAAACACTATAAATAGGGCCATAAACTCTTAAGGAAATCTCATCCCAGAAACAACTCCTCTTATAGAAGAGTAAGAGAGAAAACACAGAGAGAGTTTGTGAGAGTTCTTGGAGTGTATCTGATCAAGAGAGGGTGTTCTCTTTGATCTATTCTTTTGGGATATAAAAGAATTTAGCGTCGTCGTTGCACCGTGGAGTAGCTCCGAAGGAGTGAACCACGTATATTTGTGAGTGCTCTGGTTGATCTTGTGCCTTTATCTTGTGTATTGTGTCTCCGTTAG
>BQKN01061163.1:0-36680 GCA_022839385.1 Asparagus kiusianus | reverse complement strand
TATATATATATATATATATATATATATGTGTGTGTGTGTGTGTGTGTGTGTGTAAATAACACATATATGTACACATGTATAGATATGTATGTATATACACACGCACACAAATATCAAAATGTATGTGTGTGTGTGCATACATACATACATACCTAACCCAAATTTCCCTTCTTTCTCATTTTTTCTTCTTCTTCCCAATTTCTTTGCAGGCAGTCATGAAAGCTCTCTCCAAATCATCCATTGGTTCTTCAGGTTATGGTGCTTCTCAAAGTAAAAGAGGTTGAGAGATTAGGAGCGGGAAAGCTATAGTAAGCAACTTTTTTCCTTTTAACCTTCTAAACTTTTGATAAAATTAAGACATAATATTTAAAGATGGTATTTTTTGATAATTTTTATGTCAAGTAAAAGTGGAATAGCGTTTACGTCTAAAAGTCAGTTATGATCTGGTTTGATAATCTAGACTAAAATGGTCAGAATGTACAACTATGCAATTAACTAAGAACATAAGGGAGATGTTTTTGGTTACTATTCTTTGTTATCTGAAAAACTTCTTAAATTATGTTAAGGAGTATGATGTGATTAGGAAACATAATATTTGAAAAATGATATTGTTTAGATGATTTTTATGTTTAATAGTATTAGATGACTATGTCTAGATGTCAGTTACAATCTGAACATGTTTCATGATTTAGACTATAGTAATCTGAATTCATGCTCTTCTAGTGATATATCAACTAAGAACAAAAGAAAGATGCCTCCCGTTACACTTCTATGTTATTCGAAAAACTTCTTAAATTAACATGGATATCGAGTTAGTTTCAATTCTTGATAATGTCAACTGATCTAGTCCGGTGCAAATCTTTTCAAATTATAGAGAGCATATAGCTTGAAAGCTATTTTTATAACTATCTTACATTTTTTTGACAAAATAATGCTTTTATATAATTTTTCAAGACAACTTATTATATTTTCTAATACAAGTGTTATGCCCATGAAATATCGGTGTTTTTTATCTCATTTGGGCTTCCTTTATAAATTAAATTTGCATTAGTAATATTGGATATTATTACGTGTTTGTTCTATGCAATATACAAATGGGAAAAAATAAAGAATATAATATATAAATTTAAATACGTCTTTCAAATTCACATCCCCCAAATCGCTCTTTCCCTCCATCGAATTCAAATGCTAACCTTATCCCTTGCCAAAGATATCTAAAGATGATGACAACAGGCAGCAAGGATAAACGACTAGCGATTGTGATAGCTAGCAATGGACAACTAATGAAGTTCGGTTGGAATAATATCAGGGTTAAGCGTAGAAGGACCAAGGGAAGGAGGGTTTGTTTATGAATTTTTAAAAAAAATTAATATAAGGTACTATTTTGCAAAAAAAAATGATGGCGAAAGAAATAAAAAGAAGAGTTAAAAATATGATTATTAGATTTTTTTAATTATTGAGTTATAATTTGATTAGGAGTATCAAATGTTGATATTTGATTATTATAATTTTTTAATTAGCATAGTTTTAAAATTGATGATGATGCTTAGGTTAACATAGGATTAAGTATTCACATATAATCTTATAGAGGGATACACGGCAATTTTCTTAAGTTGAAAGATCGAATAGCAAACCATCAATTTCTCTTTATATATAAAGGTGGGATCATAAGAGAATTAGATGAATGAGATACGTAGTTTTTTAACAAAATATGAAATTATCAAGATTAATCATATAGTGAATCGAATAAAAAATCGTTTGGAAGCATCTCATGTTTATATACACTAATATAGTAAAGTAATAAATTTGTTCTTCTTTTGAGTTAAAAATCTTGCTATAACTTAGAAAAGTATTAATTGTTGTTCATAACAAAATATTGTGAAGTAACAAAATTGGCACAACAAAATAAATTGAGCCAGATTATTAATTATATTTGATTCTCAACCAAGATTTTTGTTGGAATTGAGTAGGTTTTCTAGAAAGAATATTTTTTTTCTTTAGCATACTTAGGCGTAAAAATCTTGCTTATAAACATGTAATGGAAAGTGATGCAATACTTTTGATGGAATATTTTTAGAGAATGCAATTGCAAAATCTAGGCGTCTTTATGCATTACACGCTGATCAGCTTCCATGTAGCTACCAAATTTTGTTTTGGGTTTATGCGAGATGTGTTGTGAAATATAGAAATTTCTTAGACATTATTTTTTTGATAATTAAGAAAAACTTTATTATCAAAAGTGAGTGTTTGAGTACAAGCCCTTACTCAAGTACATCTGAGATAAACAGCGAACATAAATACAAAAAATTTTAAAAAAACCAAACATAACATGTGAAGATTTAAATTGGAGAGGAGTCTTAAGCTTTGAAACAACCAAGACATCCACCTTGACTTTCTTCACCAGCACATTTGGATTCAAATTACTTTGTTGATCCTCTCAATCCATATATAATAAATAGTTGCTGCAAGAGGCTCTAAGCAACCTGCTCTTAAAATCCCCCTTCCTTACAATTAGAGCAAACCAATCTACTCCAATTTCCCATAAAAATGGGTATACACTCTAAGCGTATCCTGGGTTTGCAATTTATTGAAACAAGATATCCACAAAATAACTGTCTAGAAATGAGAGCCGACACTATATAGTATTCTTCCAAGCGACCTCACTCAAATGGGCATATAAATCTTTATAAGCACGGGATATTTTCATGCAATACTTTTGATGGAATATTTTTAGAGAATTGGCAAATCTAGGCATCTTTATGCATTACATGGTGATCAGCTTCCATGTAGCTACCAAATTTTGTTTTGGGTTTATGCAAGATGTGTTGGAAAATCTAGGCGTCTTTATGCATTACACGATGATCAGCTTTCATGTAGGTAAGGTTATCGATAGTGGATAGCGTCGCGTAGCGGTGAGGCATCGCTAAAGCTATTTGGGGTTATTACGATAAAATAGCGGTAAAAAGTGCAAAATAAAATAGCGATCTAATTTAAATATGTATAATTATTCAAAAAAATAAGAAAAATTATGGAAAAAATTAGAAAATCTAAAAATGTTATTTGATGATTTAAAGAGATCCTAAACATGAAATAGACATGTAATTATCATATAATACGAAGACGACTAGAGGAGTCAAAGAGTCAACGTCTTCGAGAAGATGAGCTGAGCGGTGAGAGGACTGCAGCAGGAGGAGCTCACGACGAGAGGAGGTGGGAAGAAATGCTGAGGGAGGTACCGGAGGCTGTGGGACGCAACGAGAATACGCTAGAAATCGCAGGAGGCGGTGGGATGCAGTGGTTACGGGTCGAGTTTAATTTTAAAAAACTAAACCTCAAACCACTTTTAAATATCGGTGAAAAACGGATTTTACCCACAATCGTCCGCTATTCACCGCTATGGCACACTATTGGCTGCTTTTGTGAGTGAAAAGTGCATATTTCGTAGTATATCACCGCTACTGAGCAATAGCGTAGCGGGAAGGGATCGCTAACGCTATTAGCGTCGCAATAGCGATGCTATTTACCGCTATTTATAATAGTGCATGTAGCTACCAAATTTTGTTTTAGGTTTATGCAAGATGTGTTGTGAAATATATAAATTTCTTAGAGACAATATTTTTTGATAATTAAGAAAAACTTTATTATCAAAAGTGAGTGTTTGAGTACAAGCCCTTACTCAAGTATATCTGAGATAAACAACGAACATAAAGACAACAAAACTTTAAAAAACTAAACATAACATGTGAAGATTTAAATTGGAGAGGAGACTTCAGCTTTGAAACAACCAAGACATCCACCTTGACTTTCTTCACCAGCACATTTAAATTACTTTGTTGATCCATAAATGATAAATAGTTGTTGCAAGATGCTCTAAGCAATATGCTCTTAAAATCCCCCTCCTTTACAATTAGAGCAAACCAATCTACTCCAAGTTCCCATAAAAATGGGTCTATATAGTGTATTCTGGGTTTGCAATTTATTGAAACAAGGTAGCCACAAAATAACTGTCTAGGGTATGAGAGCTGACACTATGTAGTATTCTTCCAAGCGACATCACTCAAATGGGCATATAAATCTTTATAAGCAAGGGATATTTTCATGCATTACTTTTGATGGAATATTTTCAGAGAATGCAATTGGCAAATCTAGGCATCTTTATGCATTACACGGTGATCAGCTTCCATGTAGCTACCAAATTTTATTTTGGATTTATGCAAGATGTGTTGTGAAATATAGCAATTTCTTAGAGACATCATTTTTTTGGTAATTAAGAAAAACTTTATTATCAAAAGTGAGTGTTTAAGTACAAGCCCTTACTCAAGTATATCTGAGATAAACAGCGAACATAAAGACAACAAAACTAAAAAAACCAAACATAACATGTAAAGATTTAAATTGGAGAGGAGTCTTAAACTTTGAAACAACCAAGACATGTTTCTTCACTAGCACATTTGGATTCAAATTACTTTGTTGATCCTCTCCATCCAAAGATGATAAATAGTTGCTGCAAGAGGCTCTAAGCATACTACTCTTAAAATCCCCCTCCCTTACAATTAAAGCAAACCAATCTACTCCAATTTGCCATAAAAATAGGTCTACACTCTGAGCATATCTTGGGTTTGCAATTTATTGAAACAAGATAATCACAAAATAAAACTATGTCTAGGGTATGAGAGTCGATGCTATATAGTATTCTTCCAAGCGACCTCACTCAAATGGGCATATAAATCTTTATAAGCAAGGGATATTTTCATTCTATCATTTAGCACCCAACTCCTAGTATGAGCAACGACCCCTACAACATTCCTAAAGTGACTAAGAAGCCAATTTTTAATGGCCAGCAACTTCCTCCAAAAATAAGAATCAATGGTTTAGAAGTCCATGTAAAGTTGTGATGTAGATATTGACCATGAACCCATCTAATCTATAAGGAGTAGGGGTGTGCAGCGGTCGGTTCGGTTCGGTTTTTACCAAAATTTGAACAACCAAACCGAACCGCCTATAATTCAAAACTGAACCGAACTATTGCAAGTCGGTTCGGTACGGTTCGGTTCTGTTTGTTCTGTTCTAACTTCATCAAACTTCTTATCAAACAACAAACTATGTTAAAGAAAAAATATATCAACAAAGTAGGAGATTATGAAACATTAAACACTGATATAATGATATTATTTTCAACCCATAATGATTCAGAAAATGAGTTTAGGATTTGAGTCTTTGACTCTTTGGAGACGGGTCGGGTAGGGTTTGAGATCAGAATGGGTAGTATTGCACTATATTCGTCGGTTCGGGTCGGTTCGGGTTGAAAAGTTTTCAAACCGACCCGAACCGACCTATTCATAAAACCGATTTTTCCGGGTCGGTTTGGGTCGGTTTTTTCGGTTTGGACCGAACCATGCTCAGCCCTAATAAGGAGGCCTTCTCATATATATTTCATTTGAGTTTAAGTAATTAGAGTATATTCTAACTCTTAGTTTGTATAAAACCCCGACCACCATAGTTTTTAGGCAAACAAATACTCCATGAAACCAAGTACATCTTATGAACCCCCTCTCTATTTCCCATACAAATTGACAAACAAAATATCATTATATCCTGGAAATGACAAGGGCTTGGGGAAAGATGTTATGCTTGAGTCACCAGAAATCGTTGGCGATCTTTGATACTACTTGTAAATAATTTTTTACCAACAACCTTCAATTGTTAGAAAATTTATTATAGGTAACATATTTGCTACTATTCTTTATATGATGAAACTGTTTTAGCCGATCAATATTTTGAAAAAATTTCGAAACTCAACTGAAACAAAATTGTTCCATCATACAAAGGAGCAACACTAAAATTATTCTTTACCCATGATGATTTATTCTAAGACATTGTATAGAATATCATTATAATCATTTATGTCACATGCACTATGAAAACAAGTAATATCTCCAATATTGTTACAATCCACAACGCATTTTGCATTAGATCAAAACATCATTTATTGTGTAATACGTAAAGGAAAGATATGTTCTTCAGTTGCACCTTCTAAAAGTTTTTTCATCTCAGATATACCTATTTATCTTAGATATACCTAAGTAAGGGCTGGTACTCAAACACTCACTTTTGATAATAAAATTTTTTAATTACCAAAAAAATGATATCTCTAAAAAATACTATAATTCACAACACATCTTGCATAAACCCAAAACAAAATTTAGCAACGGCATGGAGGCTAATCACCTTGTAATGCAAAAAGAAACATAAGACTTGTTTTTCCAATTGCATTCTCTGAAATATTCCAGTAGAAGCATCACTTCACTTTCCATTATATGTTTATAAGCAAGATTTTTTACGCCATCTACAACAAATTACCGTGAAGTAGCTAAATTAGGCAGGTTTTCTAGAAAGAAGATTTTATTTCTTCAGCATATTTAGGCGATGATAAAGTAATCTAACATCTCCCTTATCCCTATATGTAAATCTTGAAATCTTCTTTAGTACAACAAATATTTATAAATACTCCATTCATGTCCTAAATTTAAAATTATTTATCTTAACCATTGTTGGCTCATTTTTGCATTATGTAACCTAATAGACCTCAAATGTTGAAATTACTCTGGAACATCATTACTCTATGTCATTAAAAAAACATGTGTTTCTACAATATAAATATAATATATGTATAAGTATAAACAATTTTAGAGGCATAAGGGTATTCTTAAAACTTGAAGTAATTATGTAATTAACTTGAACTATGTGTTAAGCCCACATGGCTTATTTTGGTGATATTATCATGTCATTCTTAAATTATGAATATGACTAATAAAATGAATGTGAAATTATGAAGGAGATTTAAATTTGTGATTAATGATTATATATTTGAATTGCGGTACTTGTTACTAAATATTTAGCTCGTATTAAATTAAAGAAGTTTTATCAAAATATTTTTGTATTTTGATATTCTATTCCTATTTCTTAAAATATCTCTTATAATTTTAAATTAATGATGAAAACATGTAAACTACATTATGCATTGTGCTTTAAGCTACCGAGAGATTTACAATTATATACGATCGTATTCTTCAACACATGCACTTGGATTGACAGTTAAGCATTTATGATGAATTTTTGTTGAGTGAAATTTGATGATGTGATATTACACTTGAAAACTATGATAATTTTATTGAATAAAATCATTGTCAATATGTTTGATTTATTAAATATTTAAATAAATAAGAAAACACATAACCACATTATGCATTACGGTGTTTTGCATTTCAGGTTATCTGGAGATGAGGTTACATTATACATTATCATTATTTTTAACATTGAATCCTTAACATGTCCATAACATTTTCTCCATTTCCTGTGTCGATGTCCTTGATTTCCTAGCACCAATCAAGGTCTAATATGATGGAGACCTCTACAAATGCTAGTCTAGTGCTTAAAGAACTAAAGGCAAGATAAGCTCATTGCAATAAATATAAGAGCAAGAGTTCAACATCATGAATGCATTGCACAATCTTCTTAACAGCAATAGCATGCCAAAATTTCAAATTGTTAATTCTTCAGGAATACTTATCAATGAGAAAATGTGATCAAATTAAGGCTGCAAAATTAGTTGGAATTAGCACCTAGATCTCAAGGTTTATACGCTTGTCCACAGCAGATAAAATCTGAGATTATAATCTATAATTTGAATGTCTTAAGATGCATTTAATATCCATACCGTGCCTCCTGTAGATTATGCTGCCTCATCAATAGAAGTCCATAGGCAAATACAATGCAGGTTTTCTCACGCACACCAACAAAAGAATCCATTATTCTGTAGACTGGTCCTACTAAATCTAGTGCCTGCAGGAGAGAAAAAAACGGTCAAAGGATAAGTCTATTTGTTTCAACCAAATAATGACAGTAGAAGGGATTGTACAACTTGAAGGAGAATGAGTAAAGTCTCTCTATAAGGAAAATTCACCTTTGTTGATGATTCTGCATCACCAATACAAATATAGGACACAGCTGCATAAACTTGGCACATAGATTGCATCGATTTGCTTTCAGTGAGCTGAAACACCAACATTTTTCTTGTCAGAACAGAAGTAGAAGCATTCAAATTAGTGCAATATTTTCAATAAATTACAAACACGAAACGATAATGAATAGACAAACCAATGTAGAGAAAAACTCATTTCGAAACCCGTTTTAACACGTTTCAACACCTAACAAGCAAAAGTGTTATAAAACTCAAGCAAAACCCATGTTACATTTAACACAGAAAATAACATCAAAAAACGCGTTTTATCCACATTACATTATGCGCTATTTAACATTTGTTAAATTGAGTTACATTGATGATCATATATGGATATGTGGCGATATCTCCACCACCCAAATTAGTATCACGGTAACTAAAATAAGTTCTTAATTGTATACCCCAACCCTAAGTTCATTCACGTGAAAAACTCTAGGTATCCCCTAACCCCATCTCCAGTGCCTCCCTCATCTCCTCCCACACTCCTTCAAGAAGAAACCTCTCAATCTCCTCTTCCTCTTGCGCCTTCGATGAAGACGAAACCTTTTTCCAACGACAAGGCTCGCTTCACCCTTTATCTTTGCCGACTACAAGACTCCTCTCTGGTCTTTCTTCGGCTCCCATATCTCCTCTCGCCGATTAAGAAAATTATACCCCCATCTTCACCTTTAATGCCCGTCCAACTTCTAAATCCTAGCTCTTTTCTATGAAGATGAAGTATTCTAAATTCTTACTCATGTAACTTTTTCAATTCTCCTTCATGTTTGAAAATTTTAATGATATTAACTATTAAAGTCATTACGGATAGTTTGTATTTATGAAATATCTAAATTTTTAATAAACAAAATATTCTACGTTATGTGTTATGTTTCTTTGCATTTTTTCCCATCACCGTTAACAGAAGGCAAGGTTACCGATAGCGGATAGCATCGACGTAGCGGTGAGGCATCGCTAAAGCTATTAGGGGTTGTTGCGATAAAATAGCAGTAAAAAACACAAAGTCAAATAGCGGTCTAATTTTGATATATATGAATATTCAAAAAAAAGAAAAATTAAAGAAAAATCTAAAAAATCTAAAAATGCTTATTTGATGATTTAAAGAGATCCTAAACATGAAATAGACATGTAACCATTACATAATATCGAAGACGATAGGAGGAGCCAAAGAGTCGTCGTCTTTGAGAAGATGAGCTGAGCAATGAGGGGACTGCAGTAGTAGGAGCTCACGACGAGAGGAGATGAGAGAAAGTGCTGAAGGAGGTTCCGGAGGCTATGGGAGGTGGCGGGAATACGCAGGAAATTGCGGGAAGCAGTAGGATGCAGTGGTTGCAGATAAGGTTTAATTTTAAAAAATTAAACCTCAAACTGCTTTTAAATAGCGGTCAAAAAGTGAATTTTGTCCACAATCTCCCGCTATCCACCGTTATGGTGTGTTATTGGCTGCTTTTGTGAGCGGAAAGTGCATATTCCATAATATATTACCGCTATTGAGCTATAGCGTAGCGGTAAGGGACTGCTAACTCTATTAGCGACGCTATTTACTGCTATTTATAACAGTGACAGAAGGCAAAGCATTACGTAATGTGTTATCATTATTTTCAACATTGAGATAAACCTTAGTAGCTTCTATGAAATGGAAAGCAGCCTCATGGAAGCAACCAACAGAATGTGCATATTGCCCTCTAAGCATCTCGATCATGCATTCACAGCCTTGCAATATTGTTGGGAATCGAATAAACCAATCTCTCATATGTACTAAAGCCTGTAACAAAGAACAACTTGGAATCAGAAGAAAGATTTATAATGCATGAGGTCACTACTAACTAGAATAACCATCCAAACATAGATTTCTAGCTCAGCACAAGATCTCTTGAAACCAGGAAAACAATTTCTGTTTGTTTTAACGAATTAGTTCCATCATACTTTACCTCTTGGGCTTCAACAAATTCTGAACGAGTAAGCTCTACTGCAACTCTGTTTTCAAGGAATTGCATTAGCAGCATCAAGTAGAGACCAGCCATCCAGATAGCCGAGTGTTGTAAGTCTACTTCTACATATTGTGCCACAATTTGATATAAGCATTAAAAATCAGTCAAATAATAAGAAACAAAGCAGGAAAGCACTTTATAATCCGATGAAGTAAGGCCATGTGATGCGAAACAATGTGATGCATGTATGAAGATCAACGACAACAATGTTTCGCCAAATCAGCGATCGATCTAGGCAGGAAGCTCAAGAATCAAGTGTAGCTTTCGATGGGTTTTAAGCAAAAGTTACAATATACTAAGTTCAAATCTTTTGTAAATGATCCAGAAAATAAATGTAATGATTCGTTCTCTCAATACAGTTTAAATTGTAATATTTAGATAAGTAAAAGTACTTAGCAACAGATTCGCTCGCTCACTTAATCAAGCTGAATACAGCACAAATACGATCGATATTAATATTGATAGTAACATGCAAGCAATAGCAGTTCCGAAAATAATTGGGCGAAAGAAAGTTGAACCTTCGTCGGGTTGAACTGGTTCGACGGGAGGCTCCTCGGGCGGTGGTTCGTACACGCCAAAAAGGAGGGGAGGAAGTTCTCCTCCGAGGGCGGCGTAGTTAGGATGGAGCGGTGTATCTGGATGGAAACGCCGATGCCACGAACTGATTCCTAAGCTACTCTCTACGCTGTCAACGACCTGATGAGTCACACGCTCAACGTACTCGGGCACGCTCTCGAATGACTGATAATCAAACCACGGAGAAAGTTGTAGATTTACTATGCCGGTCTCTGGATCTAACACGAGTCCGTCGTCAGCGTCGGGGTCAGCCATACACTGACCAAGCTCATAAACCGGATCCAATCTCAATAACAATAAGGAGAGGAGACAAATTTGTCTCTTGTGGGAGTACTGTTCACAGAATACAAAAATAGGAGTAAGGAGTGGATTCTGGAATTAATCAAGTGGAAAGAAAATAAGAGAGAGAGAGGAACGGATATGTAGGGAGAAAGGGGAAGCCGATGGAGGGGGTTGTTGACAAGGGGATAGGGGCGGTCAGAACAGGGGGGGTGGTGGCGTCGGAAGAGGAGCTGGTCGCGTGGTGGTGGGATGCGGCTGGGGATTTTGAAGAGGAGGCGGGTCGGATTGGGGCGCGATTGCAGGGAGGAGCGGTCGGAGATCGCGGGAAACGGCCACGGGAGGCGGAGTTAGGGCGGTGCTGGGCGGTTGTTGGAGGTAGGAGATTCGAAGGTGGGGTTAGGCGGTGGAGGGGGTTGATGTTGCGGCGGTCGTGGAGGTCGGTGGGCAGATAGGTTTGAAGGGGAACAAGGTAATGATGATGGGTTCTGTGATTTGAGATGAGGGAGGAAGATGATGAACAGTAGCGATTTGTGATTTTCTTTTGTTTTCTTTGTGAGGAAGAAGGTGACGGCTGATAACAAGAAAATTAACTAAGCTTAGGGTTTCACACCATAGTTAAGCAAATTAATTTTCATTCCTCCATAATTCAAAAATCTGATTACAGAGCTCTTTTATAGAGCAATTACAATCCCACAAATCACTCTAACCAATTATTAACTTCCAAATCTAAACCTAATTTGAAATTCAAATCTAAACCAAAATTCGAAATTCAAATTAACTACTTAAAAAAAACTGAAATAATTAAAGTTCAAATGCAAATATAGAAATGTCATTCTTGTCCTCATCACCATGTTTTATAGTTTATATAATGCAGGATCTGGGATTACTGTGATGATGATGATTACTGTCGCATCAAGAATAAAAAAAACTTAAGATGATGTTCAAGAAACAAAGAAGGAAAAAATCTTTAATATTGAGAAGTGATACACGCCATGCTCATAAGTGCAGGACATACTATTCTTCTTATTGCAGAAGTTATTAACAGGCCAATAAATAAAAAATCATAATGCAGAAGTCTGTCTTACATTTTGCATCGACTTTATTTGATTTTGATTAACGGTAGAAAATTTCATAAGAAACCAACACTCTATGCAATAGAATTGATAGTATCTAAAATATCTGTACACATAATAAATCTGTATATATCTGGCATGATAGAATCGCACGAAAACTGGAGCTAGTATAGCAGCAAGAGCATGAAAATTTCTACAATCTCAGTTCCAACCAACTTATAGTTACAGTAGATGTATTACAATATGCATTATGCAAAACATTGATGGAAATAATACTGCACACATAGATCAAGAAAAGATTTTTTTTCATGAACTTAAGTAAATAACATACTTAGGTGTTCATTTTTATTTTATGGGTTTGAATGGACCCATTAGACCATAAATGCAATACCCAACCTTAAGTGCTTAATGGGCCTTTTTTGGTGTGTGTTGGGTTGTGCATGTGTGGAGGGTTTGGGTTTCTGTGTCGGTGGTGCTGTACGCTTATGTAGAGCCATTGTTTTAAATATCAGATATCGCGTAAACATCAGACGACCAAAATAAGTATCGGATTGAGAAATCAGGTATATCAGGAATATGTAGTAAATATCAGGTGTCATGTCGGATGATGTTCTTACATAATATAACATTCTAATTCGTAACCTAAACAAACAAATAGAAATCTTTAAAAACTAGAAATGCTACCTCTTGCGCCATCAGAAATACCCAATTTCAACAATTCATCTGCACATGATGCAACAATCAGTTAGTAAGATAAATTGTCCATGGAATTAACAGAACATGCTTCTCCTGTATATCAAGGTCGAATCTGATACAAGAAAAAATAAGGAAACTGACCAATATAGTAGCAAAGAACAAAAGGAATATTACAAAGGCTCACCATGAATCAATTTTAATCCTGATTGTATTCGCTTTCCACACTCTTTAAACACCCCTTTTGGTCTCCCAAGCATGACGGTCATCAGATCTACAAGGGCATAAACAGCACTCCTTGGAAGCCACTCTCCATCCAATGGTGGAGGTGCCAATTGCAACATATCTTCAAAATCTAAAGGCTTATCATGAGGATCCAACCCAGTAGCAGCTCTAAACTTCTCCTCGAGCTGTTCTTTTTTATCAGAAAGCGCCGACCTCTCTTTCCGCTGTAAATTAGATTGTGATAGGCTTTGATTCACAGAATCAAGCTGTGTGTTCAGTTCTTTGATGATCCGAACCTTCTGTTGGTCAGCCTTCATGGCGGCATCCAGCTTGTCCACGTGCTTGGTAGCACCCTTATAATCGCAGATTCTCATCAGGTAGAAGGTTTGCAGAAGCTCATGATAGAAGAAAATGCCAACACATTGCTGCTTCTGTCAGAATAAAGGAAAATTTCACAACAGCCATCAGAGAGGGTTCATTTAAATTTGGTTCTTCGAATTATAGAAAGAAGCAGTGAAGAATGAAGTCCTCTAACGAAAATCCTATTGTACTCTACTTTCTACATCTAGACTCTTCCCTAATCAAAAGGGAGTACCAAAGAGCCAGACCGTTCGACCTCTAGATAGCAGTCAAAAGTGATTGTAGGTAGTGCCTCCCTTGCCTACAATTGTTGCCAAGATCTTACAATAATGATATAGGGTTTTATAGATATTAGTTTCTTAAATCTTCAATAATTGCATCCTAGTCCCTTAAATCTTGAAAATTATGTATAAGTCCCTTAATACTATAGGGTCTTGCAAAATGGTCCCTCCATTAATATTTAAGTTAAAAATACTAGTTATGATTGGGTTAACTCCTAACCCAACACTTGCAATCACCCAACTACCCCTCTCTTTGATGTTTCAAACCTTCGTGAAGCTCAACTTTGAGTTAAGGTTCTTTTATTACCATTGGAGACGAAGAACTCAAGCAGGTTTGGTTTTTTTTAAGCAAGTAATGGGTTTAAACCCATTAAGAAATGAGTTGGGAAACATAATAGAGGGGTAAAATCATCACTTTACCTCCACCAGTTAGATTTGATGAAATATTCCCTTTAAATTTAAAGTGATTTAACTTCAGGGATCATTTTTCCAGCCCCTACAAGAGTTGAGAGACTAATAAGCAATTTTCAAGATCTGAGGGAGCACGATGTAATTATTGAAGATTTAAGGGACTAATATCTAGAAAAAGCTAAAACTTCCTAAATGATAAAATTTATGGGCCTAAATCTAATCAAAGGAACCTACACGCAAGGTCGATAGGATCCCAAATAAAGTAGACAAATGAGAGGAAAAGCTCTAAGCTTCACATTTCAAGCTCCATTTAGTATTCGAAAGTTCTCCTCCTAAGATGTTTCAAAAAGAAGTCAAATCAAGCTACAGGGCCACACACAGAATTCGGAACAATTACTCGATAGATAAGTTTTCGCTCAATTTACAAATAAACTAAACATTTCGTATCGATACTCCTCAAAATCCCTGATCTTCAACAATTAGTAACATCAATTTTGAGAGAGATGGTAGCCCCATTTACGCCCGCACTAAACATTTTGGACAAGTACTGCTAACCCATAATTCTTCTACTGCTGGTAACAACATAAAAACTGAAAAAATAACTTCAAGCTAGAGACGAGCACCCCGAAAAAAAAAAGAAGAAGAAGAAGCTTTTACCTTCTCCGGGCTCATCAAGCCCCAGATCTCCTCGCACTGCCTGGCTGCAGCCTCAACAGCAGCCGAGTCCTCCCAACACAACATCCTCACGTGCAGCGCCGCGGCAGCAAAAAACATCCTCAGGTCAACCATCCCAACTCTCTCCGCAGCCTCCGCCCCCGCCGCCAGCGCACTGACCGCCCCGTCGTAGTCCCCCTCGATAGCCAACGCGGACGCCAGCTGCGCATTGAAGTTCGCGCTCCACATCAGCATCGAGCCCTCCTCCTCATCCTCCGTCTCGATCAGGGATAGGGCTTTGAGGAGGATGTGCTTCTGGGGGGGGATGGCGCCGGTGAGGTGGTAGCAGTGGGAGAGGAGGGAGTGGGCCCGGAGTTTGAGGGGAAGGGAGGAGGGGATGCGGGTGAGGAGGAGGTGGGCCCGCTCCAGGTGGGACTTGGCGTGGGTGAGGTTGTGGGTGCGGGTCAAGAGGAGGTGGGCCAGGCGGAGGCGGGTGCGGATCTCAGCTAAGGGGAGGAGGGAAACATTGGACTGGAGGGCTGATTCCAGGCACTTGATTGCTAAGGGGAGGTTTTTGTGAGCGTGTTCGGCCTCGTCCGCCAGGGCCCAGAGGCCCTCGATTAGGGTCTCGGTTTTCATGACCGGGCGGGCATCTGATTCTGGGGAAGAAGAGGCGGAGAAAGCGGCGGGGTGGGGTGTGTGTGCGTGTGTGTGTGTGGGGTGGGGGGGGGTTATTGTGTGCAAAGTCGGGTTCTCAGAAGGGCATTTTACTTGGTGCAAGTTCCAAATAGATCTGGGAAGCGTGCTAGTAGAGGGGCTAATTTTGAGGAAGAAGTACAAATATTGTACTATAAGGTCCCGTTTGGTTCCGGTTTTTGGATGGATAAAAAGAAGGAAAGTTGTCAAAAATGTCAGCTTTCTTCTAAAATCGTCTCGACGATTTTGGAGGAAAGCTATCAAAAAGCTGACATTTTTGGCACATTCCCCCCTTTTACCCATCCAAAAAACTGATCCAAACAGCCCCTAAACATCGGTGTATGCGCGTGTGTGTGTGTGTATATATATATATATATATATATATATATATATATATATATATATACTTGTGTGTACCCCGTGCAAAGCATGGCCTCCTATTTTTTTAGCATTGCATTTTGAACATGCCCACCTTTAAGGTTTAATACATTTGATTTGATTATTGTATGCTCAAAATTAGAAATCATATATATTGCTCTATACTTAAAAGGTATTGTTCATAATATAATAATTTATTGTTACATAAAAAGTGACTTCACTCTGAATTCAAAGATTCACTATTCACACCACAATAATATACTGTAGCATTTTACTGTAGTATGAACAATAAATCCTTGTGTCCTTCTTTTTTAAGTACTGGGTCGAATGCGTGTGCACTGCACGTGCTTAAATGTTTTAATTATTTACTTTTAAGTTTATTTATTTACTATGACATGGTTATAGAAAAGTTTATAATTATCATAATATATTAATTCTTTTTATATTTCCATGTGTAAAATCTTGTTAGATTTAACATTTTGTCTTCCAGAGAAATAGTGATGTTTAAAGCCTTAAAATATTACTGATTAAGATTAATTAGCAATTTGAATGTATGATTTCAAAATATTAATGATGTAAGGGACCAGTATAGTAAAAAATATTATTATTAATGAAGAAAGTAAATTCTTGAATTCATCAATGAAGAATTATAGGTTTTATCCAGTCATTACGGATTTTGTTTAGTTATGAAAAAATCACTTCCACATATTATTTACTTCCACCTATTGTTTATCCGGCGACCGAGTATATATATATTCAAGAACTTTTTTCTAGAATTTTTTAAGTTAGAATGTACCACATTGAAGCTACATTAGGACTATTGGCCTTCTTGTTTTGATGATGTTTAACAAACAATTTACTTCTAATGTTGTTTGTCTAGTATTTTTGTTTTTGTATTTATTGTAGACAAACAACGAGTTGGAGGATGGATGGAATAGAGCTTCAACGATCATATCCAATGGAGGTTGGCGGAATAGTGGAGTGAAGCATTGCAATTTAAAGTTAAAGATCAAGTTCAAGCTTCATCCGCATGTGTACCAAGTTGAGCTACAATGAAGATCAAGATCAAGCTTGGATAATATAGTTTAGATTTTATATTATGTGTGTTAAATACCTTAAGCTCAATATCATATACACACACGTATTTGGTTTCTATGTATATATATAGTTATATATATACATGCATGGTTTTAGATTTTCATGCTTTGGACACACTTGCAAAATACATGAGTTTTCACAAATGAAAATTCAATTTAAGAAATTCTTTTTCTAACATGTTTGTTTTAATGTTTATAAACATTTCGTAAAGTTTCATCAAATTTGGAATTGATTTGTTATGTTTAATGGAATTTACAAAATCATGTTTTTGTTCGTGCACATGTTCGTGCATGTTTTACAAAACAGGTGAGTTTTCATAAATGGGAAGTGATATTCAAGAAATTCTTTCTTTGACATGTTTATCTACATGTTTAGAAACTTTCCTAAAAATTTTACTATTTTTGGAGTTGATTTACTGTGCCCAATTGATTTTACAAAATTGTGTATGTCTGCAGATTTTTAGAAACTATATACCTGTGTTCAAACATTTATTTCTATCAAATGAGAAATGATTTTTCAGAAATTCTTTCTCTAACATGTTCTTCTACATGTTTAGAACCTTCATTCAAAATTTCATAATTATTGGAGTTGATTTAATATTTTTAAGTAATTTTACAAAACCAGATACGCAGAAAAATCACATCTGCCAGTTGCTACAGTACCCACGGTCGACCGCTACAGTCGACCGCGAAAGTTACTGTAGCATAACGGCTATTGTAGGCTGTCTAAATATCACAATAGATAGCTTATCCCCCATCAAACACCGATGATGGAAGTTACAATCTGACGACTTCCAGAAGGCTATAATCTGAAGACTTTCACATAGATCGCTGAAGGTTACAATCTGACGACCTTCACGACAACTGATGAAAGCTCTAATCAACGGCCTTCACAATCAACATCGGGAGTTACAATCTAACGACTCTCATATTCTCAAGGAGCCAAGACGAAGATTACAAGATAATGATCTTTGCAACGCTATGACAAAAGAGATTACTTGGTGATAATCTCTTCAAGGCAAGACGCGGAGGTCCTCCCCGTGTATCAACACCAAAACGCGGAGGTCATCCCCATGTGTCAATAGTAAAACGCCAGGGTCGAACCCGCGTTACAACATCAAAACGCTAGGGTCGAACCCGCGTTACAACAAGCTAAACGCGAGCGACCCTCGCGTACGTGGGATTCAACCAAACATCGACCCCCGCGTTTCCAAGCTACAACAAGTCAAACGCGAGCGACCCTCGCGTTCATTGGTGTTCAGCCAACACCCAACCTCGCGTCTCGATTCTAAGACGTGAGGTTAGGGTCCTGAACGCCAAGGTGGGCGTTTGACTCGTTCAAACACGAGTTGAACGGTTGCAGGAACCGTTTTCCCCACAATCTGAGGGATTTCCGCCCCACTTGGGAGCGGATTAAGGGGTCAGTTACACCCCACTTAGGAGAGATTTAAGGGGCGGTTACACCCCCCTAATCCCCTATAAATAGGGGTAAACTCAACTGAGTTCGGGTCCTTTCTTTTTGGCTGGCTTTTGGAAACGAAGACTTGGCAGCAAAGGGGAATCCTTGGAGCATTCCTGGAGTTTGGGAGATCTACAACATGAGCTTCTTCATCCTTGGCTTACAACCGATCTTCGGTTCAAAACAACTCTTTTACAGAGTTCTTCAAAACTCATTCAGAGTTATCAACTCATCTAGAGTTTCAAACTTGCCACGCAAGTTCTCCACAACGTCAAATCGTGAGGAGAAGACATCATTCTAGTGAATCAAAACGTCGGATCGTCAACGGAGAGCAAGTTCGACGCAAGCAATCGAAGGAGGCACTCCATCGCTACCAAGAAGAACCCAGTTTTAAACAAAGGAGAAAACCAGATTCGTTTTCTTCTCTTTTGTAATCAAGTTGTAACCGAGATCAAAGGAATCAAAGTCAAATTTTCTTTTATTCTTTTCGTTGCAATTTTCCCACAAACAAAAGATGGCGACTCTGCTGGGGATCAGCTTCTGTGACGAAGAAGTGGTGGTGCAATCAGATGTTCATCTCACTGGAACGACTGTCGAAACTCTCGTGGTAGAGTTTGATCAAGCCAAGTTTGAGGAGGCTATCTCTTCCGGATCCCTTAGCCCCAAGGCTATGCGCAAGATCCACAAAGTCTCCAAGGAGAATAAATCTCCAACTGTTGCTGGAGTGCCGAAGAAAGTCCTCTCCTTTGGCCACAATCTGTCGAACAGCCCCTCTGCTTCGGGAGCGAGCTCTGCCGCTGCCGAACTCGCCCAGCGAGTTAAAAGTCCCACATCCGCGTCAACACGATGTGTTTCAGGCCGTAAACAGCTTAGAGAGGAGACGAGCTCCATAAATGCCGATGATGCCTCTGCAAAAGCCTTAAAACAGGCTAAGAAGAACGCTGCTCATCGAAGAAGAAGGTCTCAACGACGGGCACAACTTCGAGAAAATCGATTCTCCAACCAACGCGGACTTCACGTTCATGAGCCTAAACGCGACCCTGAGCTTCGCGTCTATGAGCCTGAACAGAAGCTCCGCGAGGACCAGATTGAACGTGGCCCTCAATGGCACATTTTACAGCCAAAACGCGGACCTCAAACCTTCGTTGAACGCGAACTTCAACTTCGCGTTTCCAAGTCAAAACACGACCCTCGCGTCGACAATGAAGAACGCGACCCTCATGTCGCCAGACCAAAACGCGACCTTCGCGTATCAAATGCCAAACGCGACCCTCGCGTCCCAAGTGCCAAACGCGACCTTCGCGTATCAAATGCCAAACGCGACCTTCACGTCCCAAGTTCCAAATCCAATACCGCGCCTGGTGTATACCGTGGAGCTTCGGGGCGCTGCCCCGAACCCCGCCGGGGGGTATACCATCCCCCCCGGACCCCCTGGCCAGGGGCGCGCTGCCCCCTGGACCCCCGGCTTGCTGACCGGGCAGCGAGACCCCCGAATAGTCTGTGTAGTGTGACTAGGTTGAGGGGTGGATATAAAAAGTTCATGGATTCAAGGCATCTCAACCAGGTCCATGTTCATCAAGAGCCAGTCCTGTCCAATCATGGACTGGGGGTTCCAATTCAAACCTCACAATCAGTGAGAAATCCTCGAGTCTTTACAACAGACTTGAGGGAGTTCATATCGAGAGAAAGACCGATGCAACAAGTCATTCCTACGGTCCTCTCGGGATGTCAATGCTGCTCATATGCGGCCAAACTGTTGGTGTTCGACCAATTTATGAACGTTGCTTTGCTCGACCAACGACGGCGTTCTCACAGAAAGAAGACCCCAGAGACCGAATATCCTGGAGTCACTATTAATGTGATCGGTAGAGGGAAAGCCTCGGGTCCTAGTTCTGATGACTCTGAGACAAGTCGTTCATCGACCGTCAGAGAAATTGCTAACGAGTTTGAAGGAATCTACCAACGCACTCGGACGCGAACAGGAGCTATTCCCCCTGTCAACTATCGGAGGTTAGCCAGAGGAACTAATTCCGATGATGAACACTCAGCCATTGCAGAGTCCCAATCATCAAGCTCTTTTGTTGAACATGAGAGCTCCGCTTATATGACGGAAAACCATGAAGATCTCGCAAAGAGACTTGATGAGCAAGAGGCCATGCTCAAATCTCAGCAAGAGGCCATCAATGAACTCCTGGCCCTGTTGACTCAACTCGTCGCAGACAAGGCCAAATCTCAGAAGACAGATTCGCCACTCAGGCAAGAATCTTCCCGAAGGGAAAGAACGTCTTCGTCCCGACCTCACACAAGCAAAGGGAAGGGGAAAATGGTTGATGACACGGCTTCCGACCAAGAAGCCCATAACCTCGAATCTTCCTCTGATGAAGGAAGAGAAGCTAAGAATGAGCAAAATCCTCAGTCGGCCAAAATCGAGGAATTGGAAGCCCGCCTAAATGTCATTGCTAACAGAAGCGAGCTCCAAGATGAGGGAATTGTCAGGCCCTATCCTGCCGAATGGGACGCAGCCCCCTATCCTCCAAAATTCGAGGTCCCGACGCTACAAACTTTTGACGGCACGGGATCACCGAACCAGCATATCTATCATTTCAAGTCACAGACTGGGAATGTGATATCAAACGACGCCATACTGGCTTGATTATTCATTGGCACCCTCAAGGGAGTTGCCTTTGAATGGTTCAGGAAGCTGCCTGCCGGATGTATCAAAAAGTGGGCAGATCTAGAGAGACTCTTCCTATCAAGATTCTTTGAAGAGGATACAGAAGTCTCCATCCATACCCTTCTCGCCACTAAGCAGAAGAAGAGGGAGTCCGTCAACGCCTTCGTCAAGAGGTTCTGAAGTATGGCTCTCCGATATTCGTCAGGTATGACACAGTCTACCTTAGTAGAGACCTGTCGACACAATTTGCAGACCAACATCCTAGCTCGAATAGGAGTTGCAGAATGCCGTTCCTGGAGACAACTGATCTCTCAAGGTGAACAGGCTCAAAAGATTATTGTCAGGATCAAAGCTGAAGAACAAAGTAAGCAGGATCAGCCCGAGCAATCGGACCAAGTCCAATCTTCTCCTGAGCAATCGAACCAAGCTCACTCTTCCCAGTCAGAACCGGAAGATACTACGACCGCTGAAGTCAATCCTTTCCAGTAGGACGGCGGGTCCAACAACTATCACGTTAACAATTACCTCTGATAGTCAAATTCAATGGATAGTGACCCACTAGGCGATGTGTCATGTCTTCCTTTTTCCCCCTTGCATTTGTTCAAGACTGGGGGTTAGTTTATTGGTAGCTCATTGGATTATGAGTAATAAATTTTCTGAGTTGTTATGTTTAATAAAATACCTCTGTCAACCATAAAATCTACCAGAACTATCACGACCATCAACTTGTCAATCCGCTTTAATAGGATGGCAGATCCACAAAACTATCACGTTAACATTTACCTCTGATAGTCCATCAACCTGTCAATCCGCTCCAATAGGATGGCAGGTCCACTAAAACTATCACGTTAATGATCACCTCTGATAGTCTGTTTTCTCCAGATTCCCCCACCAATCCTCTTCGAGTAGGATGGCGGGTCTACCAAAACTATCACGTTAACAGTTACCTCTGATAGTCCATCAACTCACCAATCCTCTTCAATAGGATGGCGGGTCTACCAAAACTATCACGTTAACAGTTACCTCTGATAGTCCATCAACTCACCAATCCTCTTCAATAGGATGGTAGGTCCACTAAAACTATCACGTTAACAGTTACCTCTGATAGTCCATCAACTCACCAATCCTTTTCAATAGGATGGCGGGTCTACCAAAACTATCACGTTAACAGTTACCTCTGATAGTCCATCAACTCACCAATCCTCTTTAATAGGATGGTAGGTCCACTAAAACTATCACGTTAACAGTTACATCTGATAGTCCATCAACTCACCAATCCTCTTCAAATAGGATGGCGGGTCCACCAAAACTATCACGTTAACAAGTTACCTCTGATAGTCAAATTCATCAGATAATATCCTACCTGGTGATGTGCCTCTATTCCGACTTCATGGATAGTGCCTCACTAGGTGATGTGCCTTGTCTACCTCTTTTTATTCCCCTGCTAAGTCTTAATCAAGACTGGGGGTTGGTTACTTGGAATCCACTGGATTAAGAGTAACGAATCTTTCACATCGTCAAGTTAACATTACACCTCTGACGATCATCACCCCCACAGAGTATGAATGCAGCTTGCATCACTCCCAATTTGTCACGTTAATAATACACCTCTGACAATCAGCTTATCAATCCTTGTCAATAGGATGATAGGTCCTCAAAATTGCTCGAATCACAATCTTCCCCAGCAAGACACTAAGTCTTCAAAATCTTATCACAAATATCAGAACTCATCGCTGCCGATGATAAACTCACCTAGCAAGTCTCCCCAGCGAGACGTTAATTCCCAAAACCTTGTGCAAGTCACAAGTACACAAATCCTGTCACGTTAACACTAAACCTCTGACAAATCCACTTATTAATCCTCGTCAATAGGATGATAAGTCCACCAAGTTGCTCCGATCGCAACATCTTCTTGTCATGTTAACACTAAACCTCTGACAAATCCACTTATCAATCCTCATCAATAGGATGATAAGTCTACAAAGTTGCTCCAATCGCAACACAAATCCTGTCACGTTAACACTAAACCTCTGACAAATCCACTTATCAATCCTCGTCAATAGGATGATAAGTCCACGAAGTTGCTCCAATCGCAACACAAATTCTTGTCACGTTAACACTAAACCTCTGACAAAATCCACTTATCAATCCTCTTCAATAGGATGATAAGTCCACAAAGTTGCTCCGACCGCAACAAATTTCCGATCAAACCAACTTATCGACTCTCTTCAATAGAGCGATAGGTCCATAAAATGCTGTTAGGTTAACATCATACCTCTAACAGTCAAACCCCCCAATGAACTTGTTAATTCTTCTTCAACACGAATAGCAAGTTTTCATTATAAAATCCCCAGCGGATTAAAGATTTTCTGGAATTATCCTAGTGGTAGTGAAGAAAATTTCTGAATTTCACTCTAAGTGAAAATTCATGCCAAGTTAATACTACACCTCTGGCACTTCCAATTTTCTTTCAGTGTTTCAAATAAAAATATAACACAGGAAGAAATAGTGACAAAGCCTACGTATTCAACATCGTAGCACCAAAATCCATGCTTCACATGCATGGGGGATTTTATCTCGATCCCTAATTAGAGATAAATCGGCATCTAACACATGCTGTCGGGTAGCCTATTCCCGCAATAATAGCAAAGCCTACGTATTCAACATCGTAGCACCAAAATCCATGCCTTACACGCATGAGGAACCTTATCCCAAATCCTAAGTAGGGATAAGCCTACGCCTAACACGCGTTGCCGGTTAGTCTTTCACCGTAAAAAGGACAAAAACCCACGTATTCAACATCGTGGCAGGTTGTTATTAATAACACCAGAATCCATGCCTTACACGTATGGGGGACTTTATCTCGATCCCTAATTAGAGATAAGTCTATGCCTAACACGCGTTGTCGGTTAGTCTTTTGCCGTGAAAAAGACACCAAAATCCGTGCCTTACACGCATGGGGAACTTTATCCCAAATCCTAAGTAGGGATAAGTCTACGCCTAACACGCGTCGTCGGTTAGTCTTTTTCCGTAAAAATGACAAAGTCTATGTATTCAAAATCATAGCATCAAGTCTAAGAGAGTTCATTCTCTTAGCGCAACGTTACATGTGGAACGGACTTAGACAATCCACATGCTAGCCCGACTCAAACGGTAGTCGGTAAAGGCTTATCAAATCCGTTGATGGCTGAGGGTTTGCCAAAAATCCTATGCATATTTGCAGGTTCATCAGCTTAATGGACGTAAGCCGAGACTTGAAACAGATGAGCTGAAGACAAGTCTCAAAGACTTAGTCAAAAATGCATGAAAGTCACCTCCGCGTCTCACATCGAAACGCCGATGTCAGACCCGCGTCGCAAAAACCATAACGCCAAGGTCACAGCCGCGTTTCAAGTCAAAACGCCGATGTCAGACCCGCGATGCAAAAACCGAACGCCGAGGTCACACCTGCGTTCCAAATTCAACATGTAAGGGTGAGACTCGCGTCTCAAGTTTAAAATGCAGGGCTCATCCTCACATTCCAGAACCAGGATTATGGCACATACCTTCACACAGGTCCTACGTGGCAAATCCCTTCAACCAAGATGTCTCCTAAGCGAGTGCAAAGAACAAATTCTTTACCACAAGGAATCAACAGCTCCAAGATCAGAGTTAAGATCCAAAGTATTCCGAAAATTCGTCCCAGTCAACCGTGAACTTTCGAAAACTTTAGAGGGGGTTCTGTAGGCTGTCTAAATATCACAATAGATAGCTTATCCCCCATCAAACACCGATGATGGAAGTTACAATCTGACGACTTCCAGAAGGCTATAATCTGAAGACTTTCACATAGATCGCTGAAGGTTACAATCTGACGACCTTCACGACAACTGATGAAAGCTCTAATCAACAGCCTTCACAATCAACATCGGGAGTTACAATCTGACGACTCTCATATTCTCAAGGAGCCAAGACGAAGATTACAAGATAATGATCTTTGCAACGCTATGACAAAAGAGATTACTTGGTGATAATCTCTTCAAGGCAAGACGCGGAGGTCCTCCCCGTGTATCAACACCAAAACGCGGAGGTCATCCCCGTGTGTCAACAGTAAAACGCCAGGGTCGAACCCGCGTTACAACAGTAAAACGCCAGGGTCGAACCCGCGTTACAACATCAAAACGCTAGGGTCGAACCCGCGTTACAACAAGCTAAACGCGAGCGACCCTCGCGTACGTGGGATTCAACCAAACATCGACCCCCGCGTTTCCAAGCTACAACAAGTCAAACGCGAGTGACCCTCGCGTTCATTGGTGTTCAGCCAACACCCAACCTCGCGTCTCGATTCTAAGACGTGAGGTTAGGGTCCTGAACGCCAAGGTGGGCGTTTGACTCGTTCAAGCACGAGTTGAACGGTTGCAGGAACCGTTTTCCCCACGATCTGAGGGATTTCCGCCCCACTTGGGAGCGGATTAAGGGGTCAGTTACACCCCACTTAGGAGAGATTTAAGGGGCGGTTACACCCCCCTAATCCCCTATAAATAGGGGTAAACTCAACTGAGTTCGGGTCCTTTCTTTTTGGCTGGCTTTTGGAAACGAAGACTTGGCAGCAAAGGGGAATCCTTGGAGCATTCCTGGAGTTTGGGAGATCTGCAACAGGAGCTTCTTCATCCTTGGCTTACAACCGATCTTCGGTTCAAAATAATTCTTTTACAGAGTTCTTCAAAACTCATTCAGAGTTATCAACTTATCCAGAGTTTCAAACTAGCCATGCAAGTTCTCCACAACGTTAAATCGTGAGGAGAAGACATCGTTCTAGTGAATCAAAACGTCGGATCGTCAATGGAGAGCAAGTTCGACGCAAGCAATCGAAGGAGGCACTCCATCGCTACCAAGAAGAACCCAGTTTTAAACAAAGGAGAAAACCAGATTCGTTTTCTTCTCTTTTGTAATCAAGTTGTAACCGAGATCAAAGGAATCAAAGTCAAATTTTCTTTATTCTCTTCTTTACGATTTTTCCAACAAACAGCTATATTTTTTAGATTTTGATATATCCATTATTTTATCTTTTTGCTTGGTTTTCTTAGGTTTTTTGGGCTTGTTTCATGAGCCTATATATACTCCATGCCCTCATACTTCTAAGGGTACTTAAGAAATGCTTTAAACAAGTTTAAAGAGTTTTAAACAATGGTTTAAGTATGTTTTTATTGTTTGTTTGGTTTGAAGATTGTTTTCACAAGTGGAGGAGATCATCTTCTTGTTTGGGCTCCAATCTCCATCTCTCCATCTTGTCATCTATTGGAGAAGTTTTCTAAACTCTATCTAGCTTTACATTTGCTTAGTTATTTGATTATCTTTCTTTAAAGCTAGTTTTTATATTGAGTTTAGATTTGATTTTACTCATTGTTACACACACCCACTTGAGCTTATTGTATTTGCATACATAGTATATTAGGGTTGTGAGAGATTGTAACATTGAGTTGTGCTTCATTGAGTTCTCTCTTTGTATGAGAGAACAAATCATTTATTGTTACATTGTGAGATTGTAAGGTTTTCGGTGAGCTAGAAAACCGAGTGTGTTATGAAAGTTTTCAGTGAACTAGAAAACCGAGTGTGAGGAGTGAACGTTGTTCGGTGAGCGTTGAAAACCGACATTGTAAGGTATAAACGTTATTCGGGTGAGCGTAGAAAACCCGGTTGTGATAGTGGATTTCTTCCCGGGAGTGGGGAGCGGAGACGTAGGACGGAAGGTCCGAACTCCGTGATCATATTGCTTGTTTGAGTTTGTCTTTGGCATATTTGTTTTTGCATTTATCTTATATCGCCAATTGTGCATTGCTTATTTATTTCATCCACTATCTTGTTTAGATTATTTACCCTTGTGTTAGTTTACATATCCTTGCATATATAGTTTTATCATATAGGATATATCACATTGTTCATATTGCTTATCCTAGCTCATATATCTTGTTGTATTTCATACTTGCTAGGATAACTTGTTAATTAATTTTAATTGGCATAAAATCGGATTAGATTAGCATAAGACCCTAATCACCCCCCTCTAGGGTCTAACAATTAGTATCAAAGCTTGGTGCTCTTTGATTTAAGGTCTAATCGCCTTGAGTTAAAGATCCAAGTTATCTTTTTGTGCTAATCTTAATTTGATTGCATTTGCATCTTGCTTGCATATTTTTATAATTTATGGATATGAATGATGCATCTTGTTTAGGCTATGATTCTAGTGTTGCTCCTAGATTAGATAATTTCCCCTATGCCCAATGGTGTGTTAGATTTAAGCTATTTGTTAGATCTAAACATTTTGATTTATGGAAAATTATAGATGATGCTTATATTGTGCCCACTATGGAGAAATCCAAATGGAATAAAAATGATCATCGTATGTTTACAATGAACAATATTTTGTTAGAATATTTACTAAATGCTCTTGATTCATCTATGCCTAACAAATTTGTTCATTTTGATAGTGCTTACACATTATGGAAATTTATTGAAGCACATCAAGGGGACTTGGAGGCGATCCGACAAGCTTTGGAGGATCCCGCTTCAAGTTCATGTGGAGCATCATGCACACGTGCACTAGGCGATAGCCCTAGTGAGGTTTGCGAGTTCGAACCCACTAATGATTTATCTAATGATGAACTTGCTTGTGCTAGTGATAAATTATTGCATGCCTGTAAAAAATTACAAAATGATTTCATTGATTTACAAAGCAAGCATGATAATTTGAAATCCGATCATGAGTTGTTAGCATCTAAGTTTGAAACTATTTCTAATGAAAATGTGATCCTTAAAGAAAACAATGAAAAATTAAAATTGGATCATGATTCTTTGCTTTCAAACTTTGCCTTGTTAACTCATGAAAAAGATAATGTCATGTTAGAAGTAGAGAACATACAAAATGATACTGCTTCCTTTATAAATGACTATTTATGTTCTACTTCTAAAAGTGCATATGTGCCTAAAAATGAAGACTTGAATCTTATGAAAAAATACATTTCATATTTAGATTCAACTTTGAAAATATGCATTGATAATCATAAGAAACTTATGGATAAATGTGCTAAATCTAGTGCTACAAAATCACCTACATACTACGCACACTTGTATAGCAAAGTTTACAAGTGCTCCTTTTGTGGTCGTAAAGGCCATTTAGCTAAATTTTGCTATGATGCACAAAAACATAAGAATATTAATCCTTCTTGTGCATCTCATCAAGTTTCTTCATCACATGTACACACATATGCACCTATTTCTCATCATAAGCATGTTCTTGTGTATCATTGTGATTTTTGTGGTAGAGTTGGTCACTTAGCTAAGTTTTGTTTTGATTTGCGAAAAGTTTCTAAATCGCAAAATATTTCAAGTAGACCAACATTATTTTAAAATGTTTCTTATTTGCAAAATAATCTTAAAAGACCATCTTTATTTGCAAATATTCCACGTGCACCTTTTAATGGTCAACATAAGTAAATGCTTCCTTTTCATTGTACATATTGCAATCGGAAGGGTCATTTGAGTAATTTTTGCTATGACCGATCCCGTGCACCACATATGTCCAAGAGGGTTCATAACCCTAGGACTTTGAGCTTAAATGATAGGGGTCATGTCCCTAAATATTTTGGTACCAAGAGTTCTTGGGTACCAAAACAAATTTAAATTTTAAACCAAGAATTTTAGTGTTCTTACTGTTCCTTTTCTTAGTTTTGAAGATTATGCTTTGAAATCTTTTATATGAAAATAATTTTTAATTGATTAATTCTTTTATTTTCATGATTATTAGCTTTGATTTTGGTGAGAGGATTATGTTTATATAACCCTCCGGATTTATTAGGTGTTTATTCCCAAATCTTGTTTACCGGATGCTAAAATGTTTTTATGGGTTGATACTAGCTCAAGAGCTAGACATAGTTGCCTCTCTTGATTTTTGAAATCAATGATGGTTTGGTTTTTATGTGATTGTGGTTGATTTATGATTTTATTTGGTTAATTTGTTTTCATTCGAAAACTCTTTTTGCATGATTCTCATGTTATTCTTTCGTTTGTTTTCATAAATCTATTTTTACATGGTTTTTATTTTTTGTGTTAATGAGACACTACTTTTTCTTATTGATATATTCATATGTGTCCTCATTACCTTGTAGCATGTGAGTAATATTTAGCATGTATGCATACTCACATGTTTGCCATGATCTTTTATTGCTTATATTCTGTATGACTTTTTGATAGGGGGAGCAATCCCTATACATGTTTGATACTCACCTATGCTTATTGATAGGGGGAGCTTTCGCTCTCTTTATTCTTTTGTCCCCTTTTTGATGTTGTCAAAGAAGGAGAAATATTGTGAGTATATCTTCTTTTATTTATATGCATGATATTTATAATTTATATATTCATTTTCTTTCATGCATATATCCTTTTTGTAAATTGTTTGTCATCATCAAAAAGGGAGAGATTATTGGCGTAGGTGTAATGACCATAAAATTTTGATATTAATTAAAATAATTTTTAGTATTTTAAAATATTTAAATATTATTTTTTAAAAAAGTATTTGTATTTTTCTTGATTTTCTATAATTTTCTATGATTTAAAAATCCGATTATATATTTATTTAAATGATTTTAATATTTTTAAATTTATTTTGTGCGGTAAAATATTCTGGATTTAATTTATTATATTATCAGTATTATTATGTATTATTTTAAATAATATGTTGTATTATTAATATTATTACATATTATTTCGTATAATACTTTGTATTATTAATTACATATCTTTGATATAATTTGTTGTATTATTTCTATTGTTACATATTATCTGTCGTAGTAGTCTAACTAGTACGTTTTACTGTGTTTATAATTATCCCATAATTATTTGATTTTAAATTTAAGTAAATATATTTTATTTATTAATTATTTCTGTTTAATTGTACAATATGGGTATTTTTCGACTATTTCGTATCAACCGTTGTATTAGCACAACATGTACGTTTTTATTTGTAGATAATTATCCCGTAATTAATTTGATTTTTAAATATCAGTAGTTATTTCTTTTTAATTATTTTCGTTTTAAAATAATTAACCCTAACCCTAATAAATTATATATATATATATAGTTATACATCTCTCTCTCCTCCCCTCTCGTTTTCACGCCGCCTCCTGCTTCTCTCTTCTCTCTCTCTCCCCCCGACTCTCAGAGCCGCCCCACGCTTCACCACCGCCACCTGACACCATCATTGTCTCCACCTCCCCACGCACCACCCACATCACCGCCGTCCTTCGCCGCCTGAGACCACCGCCCCCTCCGACGAACCCAACCTCACCTTTGCCCCCAGTCCCCTCTCTCCCCCTCAGCCTCCTCGCCCACATTCGCTCTCCCCTCCGGCTTCCTCCGCCAGCCGCGCCGCCCCCTTGGCCGCTCCCCGTCGACCCCCTGCAACCCCTTTCTCCGACCGCCCTCTCCTCGACCCCGTCGCCGTTGTTTCCTCGATCTCGAGCACAGCCACGCACAGCGCCACCAGATCTGCAGACCGCCGCTGCCAGCATCCGACAGCCTCAGGCCCGCCGTCGTGCTCGCCCTTGCCACGACTGCCTCCCCTTGGACGCTCCTCGCCGACTCCCTGCCCTGAATGGTCACTGAGCACACCCCATGAACCCTAAATCCGAGCTCCGACCCCGATGACCGTGCCAGCCCCTCCTTCCCCATCGTGCTCCTCCGACGGACGCCCCTGCAGCCCTGTCGTTGCTATCACCCGACCAGCCGCCTCCGACGTTGTCTCTTCAGATTCAGATTCGACCCGTGCCGTCAGCGTCGACTTGTTCGACGAACCCCGAGGCAAGATCCCGATCCTTGTTTAGTTTCGTTCCAGTTTTTATCTTTATCGTAGATTATTTATGTGCAAGATCCCGCTTCTCATTGTTGTTTCAATAATTATATATTATATATGTAGATTAGTTTGTAGTATAATTATCTGCGTGGGTTTGATGAATAATATTGAATGAATAGTAGTTATGTGATGAATAGTATTTCGAGGACAAATATAATAAATTAAAGAATTTATTTGGGTAACAGAATTATTTTAGATTATTTATAAATTTTTTTAGAATTTATGTTGTGGAACAAAATTATTTTATAATGAGAAATGTTTTTAAATAAGTTATTTTGGAAAAAGATTATTTTTGTATTATGGCCGTGTGATTGATAGTTGAAGAACACGACGTTTCATGTACATTAATACCGACATGTTGACACTGTTATTTATACTCACTCATGTCATATATGCACACTTGATTTCATCGCTAGCTTATATAGTCATGTTCATCATATGATTTGCATAAGATTAGTTGTATTTATTTATTATTTCTTGTTTTGTTGAGAACCGTTAGTAGTTCATGTACTTAGTTGCCTAGCGTGTCGTGTACAAGACTATGATACCTGTGTATTGTTGACTTAGAAAACAAGAAGAGTTGGGATGGGAAGGTCTGGGTTCATGTTATCGGATATGTTGTTGTTTATTTCTAGGCTCGCACCAGTGAATCGTTTCGCACTGGGGTGGGTCTGAGGAGCAGTGATCGGATGTGTTTATTTCCAGGCTCGCACCAGTGAATCGTTTCGCACTGGGGTGGGTCTGAGGAGCAGTGATCGGATGTGTTTATTGTTTATTTCCAGGCTCGCACCAGTGAATCGTTTCGCACTGGGTGGGTCTGAGGAGCGATGATATTGTGATTATTGACTATTTCCAGGCACGCACCAGTGAATCGTTTCGCACTGGGGCGGGTCTGAGGTACTAGTGAGATGTGGTTGTTAACCAGATATCCGATAATGTGAACTTTGACTCTATGTGAGATGTGAACCAGTGACCTGTTATAGGATGGATATTTACATGACCTCGTTTCTTGGCTAAGTATGCGTTCTTGTGAGATGTAGGCCGGTTGTACTTCTTTTCACACATAGATCGGGATTAATATTTAATTATCTATAATTTGAGACATATGGTATATACATGAGGGTTTCCTTGTTTGGATTATTTCGCTCGACGTACTACGTCTCTTGTTATAGATTTTTAAGTATTAATTCCATCTAGTGTATGCCCTTGTGACTTGGATGATTAGACTGATCGCTAGCTACATGATCTCATTACCTGATCGATTTTGGATGCTTTATGTTTATCATGTTTTAGTAGTGTTTTCGCATGTCGATTTTGTCAGATTTTCAGTTGCACGTCCTTTGGTTATTTTTGTTATCGTATTATTTTTCGCATTGGATTTCCGTTCGTTCTATTTTCTTTTGTGGGGTCTTGCCATGCGCCATGCACCTGACATACACCTGTTTTCTCTGGTGTACGTCAGACTTAGAGGAAGAACAGGTCCAGCTTGGAGATAAGCCAGGAGCCAGAGGATTCTCAGCAGGAGTGCCTTGTAGATGGAGCAGAAGAACAAGTTAAAGTTTTATTCCTTTTAGTTTATTTTCCTAGCATTTCCTTTTCCTGCCTGATCAATGTATTTCATATTTCTTCAGTTCATTTGTTCAGATATGTATAAGGGCATGTTTGACCCGTATCATTATGTCTTGGATGATATTCATTTGTGATATGATATGTATTCTTTTATTCTAAGTTTGTCTACTATATTCTTGCTGATTGTGATCGGGGACCTGCGACTTCGTATTGTTTTTATTTCCAGACGCTTAGCGTATTGGATTGAGAAGAAAAGAAAAAGAAAAAAAAATAATAGTGTATATTTCTTCTTAATCTAATACGTTGCGGGCTTGTTCACGTTCCGATTCCCGGGTATTTTGGGAAGCGGGGCGTGACAATTGGCCTTCTTGTTTTGATGATGTTTAACAAATAATTTACTTCTAATGTTGTTTGTCTAGTATTTTTATTTTCGTATTTATTGTAGACAAATAACGAGTTGGAGGATGGATGGAATAGAGCTTCAACGATCATATCCAATGGAGGTTGGCGGAATAGTGGAGTGAAGCCTTGCAATTTAAAGTTAAAGATCAAGTTCAAGCTTCATCCGCATGTGTACCAAGTTAAGCTACAATGAAGATCAAGATCAAGCTTGGATAATATAGTTTAGATTTTATATTATGTGTGTTAAATACCTTAAGCTCAATATCATATACACACACGTATTTGGTTTCTATGTATATATATAGTTATATATATACATGCATTGTTTTGGATTTTCATGCTTTGGACACACTTGCAAAATACATGAGTTTTCACAAATGAAAATTCAATTTAAGAAATTCTTTTTCTAACATGTTTGTTTTAATGTTTATAAACATTTTGCAAAGTTTCATCAAGTTTGGAATTGATTTGTTATGTTTAATAGAATTTACAAAATCATGTTTTTGTTCGTGCACATGTTCGTGCATGTTTTACAAAATAGATGAGTTTTCATAAATGGGAAGTAATATTCAAGAAATTCTTTCTTTGACATGTTTATCTACATGTTTAGAAACTTTTCTAAAAGTTTTACTATTTTTGGAGTTGATTTACTGTGTCCAATTGATTTTACAAAATTGTGTATGTCAGCAGATTTTTAGAAACTGTATACCTGTGTTCAAACATTTATTTTTCTCAAATGAGAAATGATTTATCAGAAATTCTTTCTCTAACATGTTCTTCTACATGTTTAGAACCTTTCCTCAAAATTTCAAAATTTTTGGAGTTGATTTACTATTTTTAAGTAATTTTACAAAGCCAGATACGCAGAAAAATCAGATCTGCCAGTTTGCTACAGTACCCACGGTCGACCGCTACAGTCGACGGTGAAAGTTACTGTAGCATAACGGCTATATTTTTTAGATTTTGATATATCCGTTATTTTATCTTTTTGCTTGGTTTTCTTGGGTTTTTTGGGCTTGTTTCATGAGCCTATATATACTCCATGCCCTCATAGTTCTAAGGGCACTTAAGAAATGTTTTAAACAAGTTTAAAGAGTTTTAAACAAGGGTTTAAGTGTATTTTTATTGTTTGTTTGGTTTGAAGATTGTTTTCACAAGTGGAGGAGATCATCTTCTTGTTTGGGCTCCAATCTTCATCTCTCCATCTTGTCATCTATTGGAGAAGTTTTCTAAACTCTATCTAGCTTTACATTTGCTTAGTTATTTGATTATCTTTCTTTAAAGCTAGTTTTTATATTGAGTTTAGATTTGATTTTACTCATTGTTACACACACCCACTTGAGCTTATTGTATTTGCATACATAGTATATTAGGGTTGTGAGAGATTGTAACATTGAGTTGTGCTTCATTGAGTTCTCCCCTTGTATGAGAGAACAAATCATTTATTGTTACATTGTGAGATTGTAAGGTTTTCGGTGAGCTAGAAAACCGAGTGTGTTGTTAAAGTTTTCAGTGAACTAGAAAACCGAGTGTGAGGAGTGAACGTTGTTCGGTGAGCGTTGAAAACCGACATTGTGAGGTGTAAACGTTATTCGGGTGAGCGTAGAAAACCCGGTTGTGATAGTGGATTTCTCCCCGGGAGTGGGGAGCGAAGACGTAGGACGGAAGGTCCGAACTCCGTGATCATATTGCTTGTTTGAGTTTGTCTTTGGCATATTTGTTTTTGCATTCATCTTATATCGCCAATTGTGCATTGCTCATTTATTTCATCCACTATCTTGTTTAGATTATTTACCCTTGTGTTAGTTTACATATCCTTGCATATATAGTTTTATCATATAGGATATATCACATTGTTCATATTGCTTATCCTAGCTCATATATCTTGTTGTATTTCATACTTGCTAGGATAACTTGTTCATTAATTTTAATTGGCATAAAATCGGATTAGATTAGCATAAGACCCTAATCACCCCCCTCTAGGGTCCAACAAGGACTGCGTCTCCAAATAAAGGTTAGGTTCATGCAGTTAGTGACTTCATCTATGGGCTTAACCCCATCTCCCTCGATGAATCCAGAACCACACTCCTGGATAGACCCTTAGTCAATAGGTCAGCAAGATTCTTTTCAGACTTTACAAAGTCTAGAATCACAATTTTGCCTAGCAGGTGTTGTACAGATTTATATCTTATTTGAATATGTCTATTAAGTTTTTTATTGACATGCACTTGCTTTAGAAGCTCTATGGTGGATCTAGAATCAGAGTGAATAAAAATTGGATGAGAGGGTTGTAGGACCAAAGGCAGTTCAGAGAGTAGATTTTTTAACCATTCTGCTTATGTGCAAATGGTATAAAGTGCAATCAATTCAGACTTCATGGTGCTCCTGGCAATTACTGTTTGCTTACATGATTTCCAGGATACAACTGCACCACCAAAAAGGAATACATATCCAGATGTAGACTTTACACTATTGGAATCTGTGATCCAATTGGCGTCACTATACCCTTCTATTGCATCAGGGTACCTAGTGTAAGTCAAGCAGTAGTCAATTATGCCTTTTAAGTATTTAAATATTCTCTCTAAGGTAATCCAGTGATCTTTGCTTGGGTTGCTGGTATACCGGCTCAGTCTCTCTATAGCATAAGCTATATCAGGTCTAGTCCGGTTGAATATATACAGGAGAGATCCAATTAGCTGAGAATACTTCAGGTGGGAGACAGGTTCATCTTCATTCTTCTTCAAAGTTATAGAAGAGTCATAAGGTATAGAGACATGTTTAGAGTTATGAAAATTGAATTTGGTCAGCATTTTCTCAACACTATGAGATAGACCCAAAGATATTCCTCTAGTGTCTCTAGTGATTTTCATTCCAAGTATCATATCAGCAAGAGCTAAGTTTTTCATGTCAAAGTTCTTGGAGAGATAATCCTTAACCTTTAAGATTACTTTAAGAGTTGTTCCAAAGATAAGGATATCATCAACATAGAGACAGAGGATGATATAGTCATTGTTTATCACTTTAGTGTAGACACACTTATCGTGTTCATTCACAGAGAAGCCATATTGTGCAATGACTTTGTCAAATTTCTGGTGTCATTCTTGTTTTAGACCATACAGAGATTTAATAAGTTTACAGACTTTATTTTCCTAACTTTTGGCAATAAAACCTTCAAGTTGGTTCATATAGATTTTGTTATCTAAATCATCATTCAAAAAATCAGTCTTGACATCTATTTGATGTATGATCAACTTATGAATAACAACAAAGCCTAATAATACTCGGATAGTTAAGATTTGGGTTATAAGAGAATATGTATCGAAGTAATCGATGCCCTTTTGCTGAGTATAGACTTTAGCTACTAATCTTGCTTTATATTTGTCAATGGAACCATCAACTCTAAGTTTCTTCTTGAATATCCACATGCAACCAACAGGTCTATAACTTGAAGATAAGTCGATGAGTATCCAAGTATGATTTTTCATTATAGATTTTATTTCATTATCAATGGCTTCTTTCCAGAAAAGAGATTCAGGAGAATCCATTGCTTCCTTAAAGGAGCTTGGATCACCTTCAATAAGAAAGGTAACGAAGTCTTCTCCAAAATTCTTTTGAATTTTACCTCTTTTACTTCTTCGAGGTTCAATATCTAGAGGTTGGGAGAAACTAGAAGATGATAGATCAGAAGGAAGAGATGATCTAGGATTTTCTAAGATTTTGGATTTGAAAGGAAAGATGTTTTCAAAATAGACTGCATCTCTTGCTTCAATGATAGTATTGTTGGATATATTACTGATTTCAGAGTTAATGACTAGAAATATATTAACATTGCTATCTAGTGCATATCTAATAAATGTAGCATCAACAATCTTAGATCCAATTTTCCTCTTCTTAGGTTCTGAAATAGCTACCTGTAGACGGTAAAAATTACCGCGGCGGATTAAGTGAACGAATTCGCC